>NW_020868324.1:131454-133954 GCF_003789085.1 Penaeus vannamei
TTAGGTATGTATTTCGTAACTTTTTTTCTTCCTCTGCGTCTTTCTATTCTGTGTCTTCCTTGCCTTATTCTCTTTTAAATCCTTGTTTATAATTCTTTTATCTTTCTTTTTTAGGTATGTATTTCGTGACTTTTTTTCTTTCTCTGCTCTTCTATTCTTGTATCTTCCTTTACCTTATTCTCTTTTAGATCTTTGTTTATGATTCTTTTATCTTTTTTTTAGGTATGTATTTCGTAACTTTTTTTTTTCTCTTTCGTCTTCTATTCTGTATCTTCCTTACCTTATTCTCTTTTAGATCTTGTTTATGATTTCTTTTATCTTTTCTTTTTTTTAGGTATGTATTTCGTAACTTTTTTTTTCTTCTCTGCGTCTTCTATTCTGTATCTTCCTTACCTTATTCTCTTTTAAATCTTTGTTTATAAATCTTTTATCTTTTTTTTTTAGGTATGTATTTCGTGACTTTTTTTTTCTCTGTTCTTCTAATTCTTCTATTCTGTTCTTTTCCTTACCTTATTTCTCTTTAAATCTTTGTTTATAATTCTTTTATCTTTTTTTAGGTATGTATTTCGTAACTTTTTTTTTCTCTTGCGTCTTCTATTCTGTATCTTCCTTACCTTATTCTCTTTTAAGTCTTTGTTTATGATTCTTTTTAATCTTTCTTTTTAGGTATGTATTTCGTGACTTTTTTCTCTGTCTCTTCTATTCTGTATCTTCCTTACCTTATTCTCTTTTAAATCTTTGTTTATAAATCTTTTATCTTTATTTTTTAGGTATGTATTTCGTAACTTTTTTTTCTCTCTGCGTCTCTATTCTTCTATTTCTGTATCTTTCCTTCCTTATTCTCTTTTAAATCTTTGTTTATAATTCTTTTATCTTTCTTTTTCTAGGTATGTATTTCGTGACTTTTTTTTTCTCTGTCTCTTTCTTCTATTCTGTATCTTCCTTACCTTATTCTTTTTTAAATCCTGTTTATGAATCTTTATCTTTTTTTTTAGGTATGTATTTCGTAACTTTTTTTTCTCTCTGCGTCTTCTATTCTGTATCTTCCTTACCTTATTCTCTTTTAAATCTTTGTTTATGATTTTATTTATTTTTTTTTTTAGGTATGTATTTCGTGAACTTTTTTTTTCTGTCCTCTTTCTATTCTGTATCTTCCTTATCCTTATTCTCTTTTAAATCTTGTTTATAATTCTTTTATTTTCTTTTTTTTTTTTTTTTTAGGTATGTATTTTCGTAACTTTTTTTTTCTCTGCGTCTTCTATTCTGTGTCTTCCTTGCCTTATTCTCTTTTAAATCTTTGTTTAATTCTTTTTATCTTTCTTTTTTAGGTATGTATTTCGTGACTTTTTTTTCTTCTCTCTGCGTCTTCTATTCTGTATCTTCCTTACCTTATTCTTTTTAATCTTTGTTTATAATTCTTTATCATTTTTTTTTTAGGTATGTATTTCGTAACTTTTTTTTTCTCTGCGTCTTCTATTCTGTATCTTCCTTACCTTATTCTCTTTTAAATCTTTGTTTATGATTCTTTTATCTTTTTTTTTTTAGGTATGTATTTCGTAACTTTTTTTTTCTCTGCGTCTTCTATTCTGTATCTTCCTTCCTATTCTCTTTTAATCTTTGTTTATATTCTTTTATCTTTCTTTTAGGTATGTATTTCGTAACTTTTTTTTTTCTCTCTGCTCTTTCTATTCTGTATCTTCCTTACCTTATTCTCTTTTAAATCTTTGTTTATAATTCTTTTATCTTTTTTTTTAGGTATGTATTTCGTAAATTTTTTTTTTCTCTGCGTCTTCTATTCTTCTATTCTGTATCTTCCTTACCTTATTCTCTTTTAAATCTTTGTTTATGATTCTTTTATCTTTTTTTTTAGGTATGTAATTTCGTGAACTTTTTTTTTTTCTCTCTTGCGTCATTTCTATTCTGTATCTTCCTTACCTTATTCTCTTTTAAATCTTTGTTTATAATTCTTTATCTTTTTTTTTTTAGGTATGTATTTCGTAACTTTTTTTTTTCTCTGCGTCTTCTATTCTGTATCTTCCTTACCTTATTCTCTTTTAAATCTTTGTTTATGATTCTTTTATCTTTCTTTTTTTTAGGTATGTATTTCGTACTTTTTTTTTTTTCTCTGCGTCTTCTATTCTGTATCTTCCTTCCCTTATTCTCTTTTAAATCTTTGTTTATGATTCTTTTATCTTTTATTTTTTTTAGGTATGTATTTCGTGACTTTTTTTTTTCTCTCTGCGTCTTCTATTCTGTGTCTTCCTTACCTTATTCTCTTTTAAATCTTTGTTTATTATTCTTTTATCTTTTTTTTTAGGTATGTATTTTCGTGACTTTTTTTTCTCTCTCTGCGTCTTCTATTCTGTATCTTCCTTACCTTATTCTCTTTTAAATCTTTGTTTATTATTCTTTTATCTTTTTTTTAGGTATGTATTTCGTGACTTTTTTTTCTCTCTCTGCGTCTTCTATTCTGTATCTTCCTTACCTTATTCTCTTTTAA
>NW_020868324.1:138954-141454 GCF_003789085.1 Penaeus vannamei
TAGGTGAGCCGAGAGCGGATGACAACGGATAGATAGATCACCGGAGTGGATGAGGGGGGATAGGAGGTTGGATGGAGGATGAAGAGGGTGGATGAAATGCGATGGATGTGGAACAGGGAATGGATAGGGAGGAAGAGGATAGTAGGGAGGAAGAGCAGGTGGATGAGAGGGATGTGGATAGTGCAGGGGAGTCGAGGAGAGATAACGGATGGATGAAGAAAAGATGGATGAGAAATGAGTATGAGGAGAGGCAGATCTTGGACGGAGATGCCAGGGGAATGAGAATGAGAATGAGAATGAGGAATGAGGAATAAGGATGAAATGAAATAAGAATATATAGAAGGAACATGAGAAAGTAGAGAAGAAGAAGGAGGGAGCAAGAAAGAGTAAGAAAGACAGGAGAAGAGAAGGAGAAGGAACAAGAAACAGTAGAGAAGAAGAAGGAGGAGGCAAGAAAGAGTAAGAAATACAGTAGAAGAGAAGGAGAAGAAACAAGAGAAAGTAGAGAAGAAGAAGGAGTAGAGAATTAAATGAGGATGGATTGAGGATTATATGAATATGAAAAAACGGAATGAGGATTATATGAGTATGGAATGAGCATGGAATAAAGATGAAATGATGATAAAATGAGGATTAAATGAGGATGAAATATGAATGAGAATGAAATGAGGACGGAATGAGAATGAGAATGAGGAATGAGGAATAAGGATGGAATGAGAATTAAATGAGGATGGATTGAGGATTAAATGAGTATGAAAAAACGGAATGAGGATTATATGAAGATAGAATAAAGATGAAATTAAGATGGAATGAGGATTAAATGAGTATGGAATAAAGATGAAATGAGGAGGAAATGAGGAGGAAATATGAATGAAATGAGGATGGAATAAGAACGAAATGAGGAGGTGATAAGGATGGAATGAGAATAGAATGAGGATGGAATAAAGATGAAATGAGGAGGTGATAAGGATGGAATGAGGATGGAATGAGGTTTAAATAAAGATGGAATAAGAATGAAATAAAGATAAAATGAGGTTTAGATAAAGATGGAATAAGAATGAAATAAAGATAAAATGAGGTTTAGATAAAGATGGAATAAGAATGAAATAAAGATAAAATGAGGTTTAGATAAAGAATGGAATAAGATGAAATAAAGATAAAATGAATGGAATAAGAATGAAATAAAGATAAAATGAGGTTAAATAAAGATGAATAAGAATGAAATAAACATAAATGAGTTTAAATAAATGGAATAAGAATGAAACAAAGATAAAATGAGGTTTAAATAAAGATGGAATAAGAATGAAATAAAGATAAAATGAAGGTTTAAATAAAGATGGAATAAGAATGAAATAAAGATAAAATGAGGTTTAAATAAAGATGGAATAAGAATGAAATAAAGATAAAATGAGGTTTAAATAAAGATGGAATAAGAATGAAATAAAGATAAAATGAGGAATTAAGAAAGATGAGGATGGAATGAAGGTAAGGAGAAGGAGGGAGGTGCTAAACTGGCGAATGGGGAGGAGGGGGGGATACGATAGAAAGAAGGAGGGAGCAAGAAAGAGTAAGAAAGACAGTAGAAGAGAAGGAGAAGGAACAAGAGAAAGTAGAGAAGAAGAAGAAGGGAGCAAGAAAGAGTAAGAAAGACAGTAGAAGAGAAGGGAAAAGACAAGAGAAAAGTAGAGAAGAAGAAGTAGGCAAGAAAGAGTAAGAAAGACAGTAGAAGAGAAGAAGAAGGAACAAGAGAAAGTAGAGAAGAAGAAGAAGGGAGCAAGAAAGAGTAAGAAAGACAGTAGAAGAGAAGGGGAGGAAACAAGAGAAAGTAGAGAAGAAGAAGGAGTAGGCAAGAAAGAGTAAGAAAGACAGTAGAAGAGAAGGGAAAAGAACAAGAGAAAGTAGAGAAGAAGAAGGAGGAGGCAAGAAAGAGTAAGAAAGAAAGAGAAGGAGAAAGAACAAGAGAAAGTAGAGAAGAAGAAGGAGGGAGCAAGAAAGAGTAAGAAAGACAGTAGAAGAGAAGGAGAAGGAACAAGAGAAAGTAGAGAAGAAGAAGGAGTAGGCAAGAAAGAGTAAGAAAGACAGTAGAAGAGAAGGAGAAGGAACAAGAGAAAGTAGAGAAGAAGAAGGAGGGAGCAAGAAAGAGTAAGAAATACAGTAGAAGAGAAGGAGAAGAAACAAGAGAAAGTAGAGAAGAAGAAGGAGTAGGCAAGGAAGAGTAAGAAAGACAGTAGAAGGGAAGAAGAAGGAACAAGAGAAAGTAGAGAAGAAGAAGGAGGGACAAGAAGGAGAGATTGAGACATAGAAGACGAAATGCGATTAATAATATAATCAATAAAAAAGAGAAATTGCAGAGAACTTAAAAAGGTAAAGAAAAGTAGGAAAGGGACAAGAAATTATAGAATATGGAGAAAGGAAGAAAAAGAAAAAAGGCTTGATATAGGAAAAAGGAAGACGGAAAAGGAAATAGTTGGATAATTTAAATGAGTAATAGAGATAATAA
>NW_020868324.1:151454-156454 GCF_003789085.1 Penaeus vannamei
TTCCCATTTCTCTCTATATGCATTCATCATCCAATTATTATTATTATCGTTTCATTATAGTTAAAGGGAGTGGGTGGGGCTTAAGGGGTGGAGGAAGAAGGGAGGAAGAGAGCAAAAAAGGAGGTAGACAGGAATGGAAAGAGCGGGCGAAGGAAGGAGGTAGATAGGAATGGAAAGAGAGTAAGGGAAAGAAGGAGGTAGACAGGAATGGGAAGAGAGGGCGAAGGCAAGATGAAGAACTGGGTGAAGGATGGGAGCGGAGTGTGGGATGGAGGGAGAGAGAGGAATAGGAGGGGAGAAGCGAGGGAGGGTTCCGATAAGGATGGAGCGAGGGGGAGGGAGGGAGGGAATAGGGCAGGCGAATCGGATGAGAAGTGTGTGGTGGTGTCCCCTTGAGGTGAAGTATGTTAGGGGAGGAAGGCGGGAATGGAAATCGGCGGATAAGGAGGAGATGCGAGAGGACAGGGGGGGTAAGCGCCGTGTCCCTTGAGGTGGAAGGATGGAGGGGGAGGCGGAAGCGGGGGGGAGGGGGAAAGGATGGGGTTGTCCCTGGGGTCTTGTCGAGGACTACTGGGTAATAGGCAGGCGTCGAGGTTATCTACAATTATCCTGCGTACGTCTTGGGTTGGGAGAGTCATCCTCCGCCGCGTGTGGTGGTTGGAAAATGAAGGAAAAGGTGGATGGAGGAGAAGGAGGGGAGGGGAGAGGAAGAATGGTTAGGAGGAGGGGAGGAAAAGGAGGAGGAGGAGGAGGATGAGGAGGAGGAGGAGGAGGAGGAGGAAAAAGGAGGGAGGAGGAGGAGGAGGAGGAGGAGGAAAAGGAGAGGAGGAGGAAAATATAAGGAGGAGGAGGAGGAAAAGGAGGAGGAGGAGGAGGAGGAAAAGGAGGAGGAGGAGGAAAAGGAGGAGCGGAGGAGGAGGAGGAGGAAAAGGAGGATGGAGGGAGGAGCGAGGTGAGGAAAAAAGGAGGGATGAGGAGGGGTAGGGAAAAGGAAAGGAGGAGGAGTATATTTAGGCAGGTAGGAGGAAAAAGCGAGGAGGAGGAGGAGGAAAAGGAGGAGGAGGAGGAGGGAAAGCGAGGAGGAGGAGGAGTGGGAGGAAAAAAGGAGGAGGAGGAAAAGGGAGGAGGGAGCGAGAAGTGGGAGGAAAGCGAGAGGAAGGGAGGAGGAGAGGAAAAGGAGGAGGAGGAGGAGGAGGAGGAAAAGGAGGGAGGAGGGAGAGGACAAAAGGAGGAGGAGGAGGAGGGAGGGAGGAGGAGGAGGAGGAAAAGGAGGAGGAGGAGGAGGAAAAGGAGGAGGAGGAGGAGGAGGAGGAGGGAGTGGAGAGGAGGAGGGAGGAAAAGGAGGAGGGTGAGGAAAGGAGGAGGAGGAGGAGGCAGGAAGGAGGAGGAGGAGAAAGGAGGAGGAGGAGGAGAAGGGAAAAGGAGGAGGAGGAGGAGTAGGAAAAGGAAAGGAGGAGGAGGATGAGGGGAGAGGGAAAAGGAGGAGGAGGAGGAGGAAAAGGAGGAGAAGGAGGAGGAGGGATAAGGAGAGGAGAAGGAGGGGAGGAAAAGGAGGAGAAGAGGAGGAGAAAAGGAGGAGAGGAGAGAAGTGGGAGGAAAGGAGGAGGAGGAGGAAAAGGAATAGGAGGAGAGGAGGATGAAAAGGAGGATGTAGAAAAGGAGGAGGGGAGGAGGAGGAAAAAGAAGAGGAGGATGAAGTGGGAGGAGTTGGAGGAGGAGGAGTGGGAGGGAAAGGAGGAGGAGGAGGAGTGGGAGGAGGAGGAGGAGGACGAGTTGAAGGAGGAAAAGGAGGAGGAGGAGGAGTGGGAGGAAAAGGAGGAGGAGGAGGAGGAGGAGGAAAAGGAGGAGGAGGAGGAGGAGGAGGAGGAGTTGGAGGAGGAGGAGTGGAGGAGGAGGAGGAGGAGGAGGAGGAGGAGGAGTGGAGAAGGAGTGGAGGAGGGAGGAGGAGGAGGAGGAAAAAGGAGGAGGAAGAAAAAGAAGAGGAGGAGGAGAAGGAGGAAAAGGAGGAGGATGAGGAGGAGTGGAGGAGGAGGAGAGGAGGAGGAGGAGGGGAGGAGAGGAGAGGAGGAGAGGAGGAGGAGGAGGAGGAGGAGGAAAAGGAGAAAAGGAGGAGGAGGAGGGGAGAGGAAAAGGAGGAGGAGAAAAAGAAGAGGAGGAGGAGGAATGGGAGGAAAGGAGGAGGAGGAGGAGAAGGATTGGGAGGAAAGGAGGAGGAGGAGAGGAGGAGAGTGGGAGGAAAGGAGGAGGAGGAGTGGGAGGAGGAGGAGGAGTGGAAGGAGGAAAAGGAGAATGAGTGGGCGGAGGAGGATGAAGAGTGGGAGGAAAAGGAGGAGGAGGAGGAGGAGGGAGGAGGAGGAGGAGGAGGGAGGAGGAGGAAGAGTGGGAGAGTGGAGGAGGAGTTAGGGGAGAGAGAGGAGGAGGGAGGAGGAGGAGGAAAAGGAGGAGGAGTGGGAGGAGGAGGGAGGAGAGGAGGAGGAAGGGGAGGAGTTGGAGGAGGAGGAAGAGGAGGAGGAGGAGGGAGGGAAGGAGGAGGAAGAGGAGGAGGAGGAGTAGGAGGAAAAGAGAGGAGGGAGGAAGAGAGAGGACGAGTGGGAGGAGGAGGAGGTGAGGGGAGGAAAAGGAGGAGGAGGAGGAGTGAGGAGGAAAGGAGGAGGAGGAGGTGGGGAGGAGGAGGAGGAGGAGAGGGAAGGAGGGAAAAAGGAGGAGGAGGAGGAGTGGGAGGAAAAGGAGGAGGAGGAGAGGAGGAGGAGAGGAGAAAAGGAGGAGGAGGAGGAGTGGGAGGAGAGGAGGAGGAGGAGGAGGAGTGAGGAGGAGGAGGAGGAGGAGGAAGGGGAGGAGGAGGAGGAGGAGGAGGAGGAAAAGGAGGAGGAGGAGGAGAGGAGGAGGAGGAGGAAAAAGGAGGAGGAGGAGGAGGAGGGGAGGAGGGAGTGGGAGGAGGAGGAGGAGTGGGAGGAGGAGGAGGAGAAGGAGGTGGTTATAGTAGAGAGCGAGGAGAAAAATGAAAAAGAGGAAGAAGAGAAGGAGAAGATAATGATGGAGGAAGAGGAGAAGGAACGGGAGCGTGGGAGGGAGGGAGGAAGGGAGGAAGGGAGGGGGAAGGATGAAACGGAGGCAGTCAATCCGAGAGCAATTCAAGTCCTAATCAAAGGCATATGACTCTATACGAGAAGCCACCGGTTATAACGACCCCCCGTACACCTGGTCCCCCCCACAACCCCCCTTCCCTCCCCTGGTTTCGCCCCTCCCACCCCACCCCTCCCCCCCTCCCTCTCACGGTTAGTAAAGTCGCATAAACAGTATCATTTGACCGAAATAATACCCGCGTACGTTGCAAGAGGCGGGTATCCCACAGGAGAGCACTAGATAAGAGTTATGGCTCGAATTGTGTCATTTTGACCCTAATAAGCATCCGTTCTTTAGGGGGGGATTTCGCTAATTAGATGACTGGGTGATTTGTGGCCTCCAGCTGGCGACGGTCTTGTCCTCAGGTGCCATCTGCGGAGGGTGTCAATAAGGACGCGGATTTATCGGGGTGGTTGCGGCGCGAAATTGCAGCCGTTGGTCGCTTACAGTAGCGGGATGACGATGATCAAATCTGGCGGCAGGAGGAGGGCGCGGGTGATTGAATACGTTCTAGAAGGCCGATTTTGAATACGTTCTAGAAGGCCGATGGAGAGGATTGGAGGGGTTCTAGAAGGTTTGAATACGTCCTAGACGGTTCATGCGGGTGATTGAATACGTTCTAGAAGGCTGGTAGAGAAGATTGAAGGCGTTCGAGGAAGTTTGAATACGTCCTAGATGATTCATGCGGAAGAGTGAATACGTTCTAGAAGGCCGATGGAGAAGATTGAAGGCGTTCGAGGAAGTCTGAATACGTTCTAGGTGGCTAATGCGGAATGTTGAATACGCTTTGGAAAACTGGTACGGATGATTGAATACGTTCTAGACGACCGATTGAGAAAATTGAAGGCGTTTTAGAAAGTCTGAATACGCTCTAGATGGCTAATGCGGAAGATTGAATACGCTTTAGAAGGCTGGCAAGGAAGAGTGAATACGTTGTAGAAGGCAGTTGGGTTAAATTGAATACGTTCTAGGAGACTGATGGGAAAGACTGAATACGCTCTAGAAGGCTAATGCAGAAGATTGAATACACTCTAGATTGGTGGCGGGGAAGAGTGGATACGTTCTAGAAAACTGAAGGGGAGAATTGGATACGTTTTAGGTGGCTGATGGGAAAGATTGATAGGAGTATTGCATACATTCCAGGAAGCTAACTCGGAGGATTGAATACGTTCTAGAGGCTACCTCGGAAAAACTGGATACGTTCTAGAAGGCTAACTCGGAAGACTGGATACGTTCTAGAGGCTAACTCGGAAGACTGGATACGTTCTAGAAGGCTAACTCGGAAGACTGGATACGTTCTAGAAATTGAACTCGAAGACTGGATACGTTCTAGAAGGCTAACTTGGAAGACTGAATACGTTCTAGATGGCTAACTATCAAGACTGAATACGTTCTAGACGGCTAACTAGGAAGACTGAATACATTCTAGAAATTGAACTCGGAAGACTGGATACATTAGAAGGATAACTCGAAGACTGGATAACGTTCTAGAAGCTAACACGCTACGTTCTAGAAGGCTAACTCGGAAGACTGATACCTCCTAAAAATTGATCTCGGAAGATTGGATACGTTCTAGCTAAATGGTTGAGAGAAGGAAAGGTGTAGGTAAGAAAAAATGTAAATAAAGAAGTGGAAATGGAAGGAAGAAAGAGAAGGGGAAAAGAAACACGAAAGAGAAAAGAGAGAAGAGAAAAAGGGATAAAGAGGGAAGGAGAAAGGAGACGATAGAAAAAGGGGAATGGAATGGATAGCAGAGACAGGCACGGAAGGAGGGAAAGAGGAAGAGGGAAAAGAAGGGTAAAACGTTTAGGTAAGAAAAGAGGAAAGGGAGGTAAGGGAGATAGGTAAGAGGTCGAAGGACATCAAGGGAGGAGGAA
>NW_020868324.1:168954-171454 GCF_003789085.1 Penaeus vannamei
ATAATAATAATAACAACAACAACAAACAACAACAACAACAACAACAATAAACAATAATAATAATAAAAATAATAATAATATAATAAAAATAATAAATAATATTATAAATAATAATAATAATATATAAAATAAAAATAATAATAATAAATATATAATAATAATAATATAATTATAATAATAATAAATAATAAATATAATAATAAAATAATAATAATAAATAAGAATAATGATAAGAATAATAAATAAATAAATAAAAATAATAAATAAATAAATAAAAATAATAAAAAAATACAAACAAAGAACATAGACATAATCATACAAGCACCACATGTATACTCAGCATCATCATCTTTAGTATCTATTTTCTTTCTTTCTCTTTCTCTCTATTTATCTTTACCTCTCTCTCTGTCTCTGTCTGTCTGCTCTCTCTCTGTGTTTCCTCTTTTCTCTGCCCTCTTTCTGTCTTCCTCCGTCCTCTCCCATCTCCTTCCCTTCCCTCTCTCCCTCCCTCCTTCCTCTCTCTTTTTTCCTTCCCCTCTCTTCTCCCTTCCACACTCCCTCATTCCCTCCCTCACTGTCCCTTCCTCCTTCCCTCTTTTTCTTTTCTGTCTTATTTTCCCTCCTCCCTCCCCCTCTTTCTCTTCCCTCTCCTTCTCCATTCTTCTTTCTTTTATTTCTCCCTTCTTCATTCTCTTCTCTTCCCCTCCTCTCTCTTTCTACTGTCCCTTCTCCCTCCACCTTCCCCGTCTCCTTCCTTCTCCCCCTCCTCCCTTCCCTTTCATGCCTTCTCTCCCTTTCATATCTTCTGTCCCTTTCTCCTCCCTTTCCCTCCTCCTCCCACTCTCCTTGCCTCTCATATCTTTCTCCCTTCTCCCTCTCTCTCCCAACGTTCTTCCCTCTCATACTTCCTCTCTTTCTCGTCCTCTTCCCTTCCCCCTCTTCCTCCTCCCACCCTCCTTCCCTCTGATCCTTTCTTCCTTCTCCCTCCTCCCTCCCCACTCCCATCCTCCTACCCTCTCATCCCTTCTCTTCCTTCCTCCCCTTCCCTCTCCTACCTCCTCCCTTTCTCCTCCCTCTCCCCTCTTCCCTCTATCGCTTCCTCCTTCTCCCCTCACCTTCCTTTCCTTCATCCCTTCTCAACCTTCCCTTTCCTCCATCACCTTCCTCCCTTTCCTCTCATCCCTTCCTCTTCCTCTCAATCCCTCCTTTCCTCTCATCCCTTCCTCCTTCTCCCCCTCCTCCTCCCCCTCCCACCCCCTTCTCTCAAGCCCTCCTCCTCTCTCCTCCCCCTCCCCTCCCCACCCTCCTTTCCGCTCATCCCTTCATCTCGCACTCCCCTCCTCTTCGCTCTCCTCGCCCTCTCAAGCCGCTCACCTCTCACCTCCTTCTTCCTCTCCTCTCCCTCTCCCTCTCTCTCCCCCTCCCCTCCCACCCTCCTTCTCCCTCTCCCTCCCTTCCTCCCCTCCCTCTCCCTCTCTCTCCCTCTCTCCCTTCTCCCTGTCTCTCTCCCTCCCTTCCTCTCCCCCTATCCACCCTCCCACCCTCCTTTCCTCTCAGCCCTCCCTTCTACTCCCCCTTCTCCCTCTCTCCCTCCCTTCTCCCTGTCTCTCCCCTTCTCCCTCCCTCTCCCCCTGAGCTCCTCCCTCGCGATAGCCTTTTCCCTTCAGCTTGATTTATGGCCATGAACCACCTGGCAGCTGGTTGGGAGAGGGAGGGTGGGCAAGAGGTAAGGGGTGGGGGTGGGGGAGGGAAGGGGAAAGAGGAAAAGCAGAAGGGAAACGGAGAGAAAGGCGGGTAGAGGGAAGAGGAGAGAAGGAGGAAAGGGTGGAGGAGAGAAGAGAGAGTTGAGGCGAGAAGGCAGGAGAGAGGAGGAAGGGAAGTGAATGGAGGAAAAAGGAAGAAATAGAAGAAAAGGAAATAGAAAGAAAAAAAAACTATACAGGAAAGAGGAGAAAGGAGCGAGAAGTAGAAAATGAGTTGAGGGGGAAAAGGAGAGATGAAGAATATGAGTAATAGATAAAAGCGTACAAAGAGTTGAAGGAATAGGTGAAGAAGAAAATATGGAAAGAGAGAGAAAGAGAGAGGAAGAGAAGGAAGAAGAGGGATGGAAGGAGGAAGGAAGAAGAAGAGAGAGGGAAAAAGGTTAGAAGGATAAGAGAGAAGGAAGAGGAGATGGGAAGGGGAGGAAGTGAGGAAAAGAAGAAAGATGCAAAGAGGAAATGACGAAGGGGGAAAGGGAAAATGAAAGAGGAGATGGGGAAATGAGAAGGAATAAAAAGGGAAAGAAAAGGGAGAAAGAGATGATAAGGAAAGACAGGGAAGAGAGAGGGAATGGAGGAAAGAAGAAGAGATGAGATTGGGAGAAAGGGAAAGAGAAGAAAAAACGGAAAAGAAGAAGAAAAAGAAAAGAGAAGAGAGGAGGAAGGAGGAATATTGGAGATGGGGACAAGAGCGAGAGAAAAGATGAAGGAAATAGAAGCAAAAATCTAGGGGGTAAGAA
>NW_020868324.1:176454-178954 GCF_003789085.1 Penaeus vannamei
GAAGTAATTGATCCCTTCCTTTTAACCTTTATGACTTTCCTTCCTTACACTTCACTTCATTTCATCAAAGATCTCTTCCATTCACCTTACTTCATGGGTTCCATTTTTATATGTTATTTCACCTTCTATGATTTACAGACATACGTAAATACAAGTAAGCACGCGTGCATACATCTATCCATACACATGTAAATATCCACGTCCAAAAATGCATATATGCATATATACATATACATGCATAAATGAATACAAACAAAGGTGCATGATTACGTATATACATATATGCATACTTGCATACATACATATATACATACATGCCTACACAAATGCATAAATACATACACACATACGTATATACATAGCCAATTAGATACACAGCCAGACAGCATGTGTGTGCATGTGCGTGTACGTGTATGAGCGTTCCTAGGGCTATCTCTCCCATCATTTTATCACAGCTATTACTCGCCTCATAAACACTCTACCTTTCACCACCTTCGCCATAACCATATTCATCCGTATTGCTGTTTATTACCTTTATCCTCTCCCTCTCCTTCCCTTTCTACTCCAAACACAAAAGGAAGAATCTACCGTAATCATTCGAGCAATCAGCTGATAGGATGACCTCTCTCGACCCAGGCTGCAAGTCAACCAAGGGTGACCATTATGATAAGATCAAGACAGAGCTGGTGTCGTGTACCTCAGAGATTAATCGGATTCTAGCTAAATCTCTGGAGGTTAATATAATGTGAAGGAAAATTGTGTACGTATATTGGAATATTATCAGTAGGCACTTAAATCATTATTCAGGCGCACACAGGCTAAGGTATACACGCCTCTGTGTGTGTGTGTGTGTGGTTCAATCCATGTCTGTCTGTCTGTCTCTGTCTCTGTCTCTGTCTCTCTCTCTCTCTCTCTCTCTCTCTCTCTCTCTCTCTCTCTCTCTATGTCTATCTGTCTATATGTCTGCCTGTCTGTCTCTCCCTCTCTCTCTTCACACACACACATACATGGACGTACATACACAGCTACTCGTGTGTATGTATTTGCGAAAATCTACATGCAGGATAAAAGATTGTTTATCACGACAGTCCTGTAAAAGTGGCAGTAACGAGATGATTCTCACCAGCTCTTAGAGTTTTTGACTGCCTGCAAGTGCTTTTTTCAGGGGAATCTCCGAGCCAAGAGACCAAAACTGACAAAGGAAGAAAGAAAAAAATAAATATTCGGTCAAGATGGAGATTCGAGTCACGGAGATCCTGAGAAGGAAGCGGGCTGTCTTGGAGGAGCTGGAGAAGGAGGAGGAGGACCTCTGATGTCTCTCGTTTTATCCTGTTGCATCGTGATCCGCTTACGTATTTTCTGCGGGTGTTTCTGTACAAGTAATACGAGCATATATGCAAATGAGATTCAATGGCCAATACATTTTGTAATAATCTCCATTTGGATTTACAGACAGACATGGATACACAGAAAAGTAAAAAAGAAAGCAAGTAAAAAAACGAAAAGAAAAGTAAAAAAGAAAACATAAATTCTGCATGATTATGATTTACAGACAGACATGGATACAGAAAAGTAAAAAAGAAAACAAGTAAAAAAAAAAAAAAAAAGTAAACGAAAAGAAAAGTGAAAAAGAAAACATAAATTCCGTAAAGCCTAAGTATGGATGTACTTTTAAAGGACGTAAGGTATTGTAGGATAAATTGTTAAAAAAAAAAGAAGAAAAAAGAAAAAAGAAAAAAGAAAGAAAATAAAGTAAAAAAAAAAAAACAGGATATGCACATAAAGACACAACGACGTCATAAAATGTATCCACGATATATACACTTTCTTACTTTGACATCAGTTACAAAAATTATATTTTTATCAGTGTAGAATATAACAATTATAATACACACGAAGAGCAGGTCTGAATGAGCAAATAAATTGTGTTTATCTTGGATCAAAAATACTAATGCCAGGCGCTGCTGTTAAGATAATCAGCTGAATGATTAACGTGATCAATTATCTGACATGGTATGAGCATATATATATATATATATATATATATATATATATATATATATATATATATATATATATATATATATATTTTATTTTTTTTGTGTGTGTGTGTGTGTGTGTGTGTGTGTGTGTGTGTGTGTGTGTGTGTGTGTGTGTATGTATGTATGTATATGACGTTACTATTATACAATTAAGGATGGAAAATAGATCCAAAATTGATAACTGTTGTAAGTAGCAGCAATGAGAATGAATATTAACAAAAAAAATGAATAAATGAATAATAATGATGGTAAGAATATAACTGATGATGTTAACAATCTCTCCTATATCTAAAGACAACATCCTTCATGTCTTTCGTGACACACTTTCCGCACATGCATAAGTAAAACATAAATTAAAAGAAACAAATATGAAAGTAACTTATCTGATCGTGCCCGTTCGAGGGGCCGGCCACCGCCATGTGTCTCACCAAAAGCAATCCAAGAGGGAGAGATATCCA
>NW_020868324.1:191454-198954 GCF_003789085.1 Penaeus vannamei
GCAGATAGATAATTCTTGTGTGTGCACAGAAGAGCAGGTAATACGTGTTATGTATGGGTTGTATGCGGTTGCGTGCCTGTGCATGTGAATATGTGTGTAAGTGAACAATTCTACGTGTGTGAAGTATGTTCGTGTGTGTGTTGTGTGTTGTATGTGTGTGTATGTGTGTGTTGTGTGTGTGTGTGTGTGTGGTGTGTGTGTGTGTGTGTGTGTGTGACGTGTGTGTGTGTATGTGTGTGTAGGTGTGTTGTTGTGTGTGTTGTTTATTTCTCTGTGGTGTGTATGGTGTGTGTGTGTGTGTGTGTGTGTGCGTGTGTTGCGTACGTGCGTGTGTGTGTGTGCTGGTGTGCGTGTGATTGTGCGTACAGTGCCTGTGTGTGTGTTGTTATTTCTGTGTGTGTGTGTGTGTGTGTGGAACATGTGTGTGTGTGTGTGTGTGTGTGCGTGTTGGATGTGTTGTGTTATTTTCTGTGTGGTGTGTGTGTGTTTTTGTGTGTGTTGTGTGTGTGTGGTGTGTATGTGTGTGTGTGTGTGTGTGTGTGTGTGTGCTGTGTGTGTGTGTGTGTTGTGTGTGTGTATGTGTGTGTGTGTGTGTGTGTGTGCGTGCGTGCGTGCGTGCGTATGTGTGTGTTGTTTGTGTTCGTGTGCGTGCGCGCGTGTGTGTGAATGCGCGTGCGTACAATACGCGACTAAACAGAAGTGACAAGCCGTTATAACACGTAGCAAGCGAAAATAAACCTCTTACAATACCTGCTATAAGGTCGAGTATGCCTCGCAGCCGGTCTTAATTGGCCCTGAGAGGCATATATTTTGAGTATAATCATATCGCAACTATATTTCTTGCAATTAATTCTTGTTTATGAGGCTGCCGCGGTGTGGATGGAAAGGAAAATGGAGGAAAACCTGTATATGGGAAAAGGTTTGTTTTTTTAATGATTTCTATTAAATCAGTGTATAAAAAGTACAGTGATGATGATTAATAGCAACAATGCAGGTCATAGTGGTGATAATGATATAATAGTGATAAGGTGGAGAATGATAATGAGTGTAATAATTGCAAAAAATGATAATACTCAAAATAATGCCAATAATTAAGATAGTGGTAACCATAACAGTAAAAAATTGATACTGATAATAAAGATAATAACAAAATCATTACTGATTTTGCTGTTACTATTAATGATAATGATTATGATAAGGATAAGAAAAATAATCATCACTTACTGATACTATCATTGTTATTGTTATTATTTTTGTTATTATCAACATTATCATTATCTGTGATTCTATCAATATTATCACCTTTATTAGTTTCGTTATAATTAATACCATTATCATAATTAGGAATATCTTATTATCATTACCATTGCTATCATTATCACTACTAATGTTATTATTACTATAATTGTTAGTAATATTATCCTTATCATTATCATCATTATTATTATCTTTATCATTATTGTCATTACTGTTATCATGATTATTATCATCCTTATTGTTGTTATCATTATTATTATTGTTATCATCAATATTATTACTATTATTATCATAATTATCCTTTTTATTATTGTTATCATCAGTATTATTACTATTATTATCATAATTACTATTGTCATTTTCATTATCGTTATTATTTTTCCTTATCATCTCTTTTATCATTATCATTATTATTATTATTATTATTATTATTATTATTATTATTATTATTATTATTATTATTATTATTATTATTATTATTATTATCTGTATTATTATCATTACTATTATTAGTACTGTTATTATCATTATTACTGTTATTATTGTTATTATCAATATCATCATTCGTATCATCATTACCATTATCATTATTATCATTGTTATCATTATTACTATCATTATTATTGTTATCACTATTGCTATCATTCTTACTACTATCATTCTTATTATCATTTCTATTGTCAATATTTATGTTAGCACCATTATTAATATTGTTATCAAAATTACTATAATCATTGATGTCATTAGAACTATTATTGTTATTATTGTAAAAAAACATTGATTTCATGATCATTCATGTTGTTGTTGTTATTGTTGTTATCATCATCGTTATTATTGTTATAATTATTATTCATGTCATTATCATGATTATCCTTATTATTGTTTTTGTTATTATTTTTACTATTACTTAATTTTGTTGTATTTGTTATTGTTATCATTGTTATCATTATTGTTGTTTTTGCTCTTGTTGTTATAGTCCTTATCATTCTCATCATCATCATTATTACTAATACAGTTATTATTGGTATTATCATTTTTGTCATCATAATTATCCTTATTATCACTCTATTATTGTTATCATTATTATCTTTATTTTCATTATTATTTTTTTTCTTTTATTATTATTATTATTGTTATTATTATTATTATTATTATTATTATTATTATTATTATCATTATCATCCTTGTTACTATCATATAATTATGATATAATTATAACCATTATCTATATCCTTACTATCATTATCATAATTTTTGTTATCACTATCATTATCATTACTATCATTATCATCAACATTATAACTATTAGCACTATTATCATTATCATATTATTATTATCATTTTTTGGTGATTTCATTTCTGTGGTTACTGTTGTTACCATCATCACTGTTGTTATTGTTATCATTATCATTCTCATCTTTATCATTCTTGCATTTGTTGGTATAGCTATGAACATTTTTTCCATTATTGTTATCATTATCATTATCATTAACATCACAATTACTATAATCATCATCATTATAATTATCATCACCATCATTATCATAATGATAACAACAAGAGCAAAAATGATATCACTGATACTAGTTTTGATAATAAGAATGATAATGATAATGATAATCCAATATAAATCATAAAAAGAATAATAACAGCAATAATAATGATGATAATGATAATGATATTCATAATAGTAATACTACTATAAAAAATAATAATAAAAATATGAAAAATGCGAAGAATATTATCAACACCAACTGAACATAAACCTTTTATCTCATATTTCTTCACCTCCAACATTTATCATCTCTGCCTCTCCTCTCCTTCCATTCTCTCTCTCTCTCTCTCTCTCCTTCCTTTTAAACCTAAACTTGACCTATTGATAAAATCCTTTCGTCTCAAAAGTGATGGATGGGACAAGATGTAATTATAGTTAATTGCTGTCTCCCACTTTATCACTGGTAATTACCTCTTACTCGTTATCACATTTTTCTCTCTTTCTGGTATTTATTCTCGTGTTATTATTATAATTATTTAAAATTATTGCAATACTCATTAAATCGTATGTTTATTCTATTTTTTAATTGAGGATGTTATTGTCATATCTAATTGTTCGTATTATTTTGGTTATCATTCTTATCATTATCACTAAAATCACTATTAATGTTATCATTATCAGTAATATTACTGTTCTGATTACTTGCAATGAGCTAATTGCGAAGGACTTATCAGATGGTGAGCTAATGATTATATTCAAATGATTAACTGATTATAAACTGCCTTTGCAATTATCTAATTTTGTCTCCGCGTCTGTCTGTCAGTCTATGTTGCTATAATACTTCTAATAAATTATAGCAGTAATAAAGAGTAATAACACTAAACAATAATAATGATGATAACATCGATAATGATAATGATAATAGTAATAATATTGATAATGATAGTAACAATAAAAATGATAGCTGTAATACTAATGATGATAATGATGATGATAGTGATAATAACGATAATAGTGATAATAATAATAATAATAATAATAATAATAATAATAATAATAATAATAATAATAATAATGATAATAATAATGATAAAAATGATAGTAATGATAATGATGATAATGATAATGAAAATAATGAAAATAATGATTTTGATGATGATAATAATGATAATGAGGATAATGGTAGTAATAATGATAATCATGATAATGATAGTAATAGCAACATTGATGATAATAGCAATAATAATGATAATAATAATAACAATAATAATAGTAATAATAATAGTAATAATAATAGTAATAATAATAATGACAATGATAATGATAATAATGATAATAATAACAATGATGATGGTGATCATGATTATAATGATAATTACAATATTAATAATCATGATAAAAATAATGATAATGATGATGATCATGACGATAATAATGATAATGATGATGATCATGATGATAATAATGATAATAATAATAATGATAATAATAATAATGATAATCACCATAATAATAATGATACTGATAATAATGATAATAATGATAATAATGATAATAATAATAATAGTAATAATGATAATAATAATAATAGTAATAATGATAATAATAATAATGGTAATGATAATAACAGCAATATTGATAATAGCTTAATTTCCACTACTATCATCAAAAATTACCATTATCATTACAATGAAATAATGACACGGTTGATAATAAGATTTATATCAAGTTCAGAACTATAATCATATATAATTTGATTTATAAATTCTCCATTATTTATGCATTTTAAACGAACGATTATTTAACCGGAAAGATTCATTATGTTCTCAGTTATCTTGAAGTCTTCATTCGAATTATGTTTATTTTTCATACGAATAATAAATTTATTCGTGTATCGTTAGTTATTCCTAATGACTTGTATTTTCTCCCTTTATCAGTACTATTATTTTAATCATATTCTTTATTACATGATTATGATAATGTTCTTTCTGTTATCAAGATCATGTTCTTTATCGTTATTATCATGTTCTTTATATATAATCGTGTTCATTTTAAGAATGTTCTTTATAGCTGTTATTACTATTGTTATCATCATTTAGATAATATTGACAACAATGAGGATGATAGTAATGAAGAGAATAATTGAGAAATATATATATGATAATTCTTATTTTTTCTTTTTTTGCCTCTCATACTCTCTCTCTCTCTCTCTCTCTCTCTCTCTCTCTCTCTCTCTCTCTCTCTCTCTCTCTCTCTCTCTCTCTCTCTCTCTCTCTCTCTCTCTCTCTCTCTCTCTCTCTCTCTCTCTCTCTCTCATCTCCTCTCTCTCTCTCTCTCTCTCTCTCTCCCTCTAATTCATTCCCTCTATATTTCCCACTATTCTCTTCTCCTTCATTCTCTCCCTCCCCATCCCTTTACCACCTTCTTTCTCTCCTCTTCCTTCCTCTCCCTCATTCTCCCTTTTCTCTCCCTTTCTCCCTTCGCCTTCGCACTCCTAATCAGATTTTCGTCTCCTTATCTTGGGAGTAGTTGGGTATGAGATGGTGGTATGGGGGTAGGTGGGTATGCGGGTATTTGGGTAGGGGGTAGGGGTATACAGGCTGGGGTAAGTCTTTGGGTTATGGGTAGGGAAGGGAGCTGGTATACATCGTAGGTAAGAGATATGGTAGGGAAAGGGAGCTGGTATGGGTAAGGGAGGGAGCTGGTATGGAAAGGGAAGGGAAATGGTATAGGTAAGAAAGGGAGCTGGTATGGGTAGCGAAGGGGAGCTATGGGTAAGAAAGGAGCTGGTATGGGTAGCGAAGGGAGCTATGGGTAGGGAAGGGAGCTGGTATGAATAGGGAAGGGAACTAGCATGGGTAGGGAAGGAAACTGGTATGGGTAGCGAAGGGAGCTGTTATGGGTAGGGAAGGGAGCTATGGGTAAAAAAGAGAGCTGGTATGAATAGGGAAGGGAACTGGTATGGGTAGGTGGGCTTGGGTATGGGTAAGGGAAGGGAGTGGGGAGGATGTTGATGGGGGCATAGGTAGGAATGAGGTATGGGGGTGTAGAGTGAGTGTAGGGTATGAGGGAGGAATGAGGAGGAGTAGGGATTGCTGGGGTGTGGTAGGGGTGAGAGGAGGGGGGGGAGGAGTAGATCGAGTAGCTTGGGGTAAGAGAGACTACGTAAGAGAGGAGGGGGCGGAGGGGGAGTAAGAAGGGAGGGGGGAAGGAGGACGGGGGGGGGAGAGGAGAGGAGAGGTGAAGACCCTCCCCCTCTTCCCCCCTTCCCCCCCCTCCCCCCCCAAGGGAAGGGTCACCGGGGAGAGAAAACTTCTCTCGTATTTTTTTTTTTTTTTTTTTTTTTATTGGTCGGGTTATGCTGGGTAAGGTTGCAGGGGTAGAGGGCAGGGGGGTATGGGGGGGGGAGGGGAGGATAGGGAAGTTAGGGTAGCGAGGGGATGAGGTCACGAGCATCCAGGGGGCGCTGCTCCCCACTGCGAGAGGGTTCTTCCTTCATTTTCTTCGAATTCCTCCATTCTTGATTCTTTTTTCCATTTTTTTTTATTATTCATTTATTATTTATTATTATTATTAATTATTTTTTTTTGCTAATTTTCATAACCTATTTTTTCTTTACCTTTTTTATCTTCTTGTCTCCATCATTTTTGCAAATTGATGTTTGTTTGTTTTTATTGTCGTTAATCTATTTCCTTCGTTCTTATGAAGGGATTCTGCTACTCCCTGCCCCCCCCCCCCCCCCCCGGCCAAGCGACTTCTTCCCCTCTGCTTCTGCCATGCCCACGCCTTTGCTCTTGCCTCTTCCCCTTCCACTCCCCTGGCAGGACATTTTTGCCTCTGTCTCTCGCTCTTTCCTGTCAGAGCCCTGAAACCTTTCTCTCTGTTTCTCTCTCTCTCTCTCTCTCTCTCTCTCCCTCTCTCTCTCTCTCTCTCCGTTCAACCCCCTGGCAAGGTATCTCTCCCCGGCCTTGTCTCTCCCCTGTCTTGGTCTCTCCCCTTCCCTGGTCTGCTGCCTCTCTGCTTGTCCCCTCTCTCACCGTTCCCCCTTCCCTAGGTCTTGGCAAGGTATTTCTTTCACCTTGCCCTACTCTGTAGCCCCTTTGGCGAGACCGCATTTCCTTTCCCCTTCCAACCCTCTGGCAGGGCATTTCTCTCCCCTTCCCCTTCGCCAGCCAGATCGCCTGCCCCCTCCCCCCCCCCTTCCCCCTCGTCATCTCCCGACAGAGATCTCCGGCAGGGCATCTTTACCCCCTTCCTTTGCCCCTTCCTCTCTCTCTCTCTTATTCTCCTGGCAGGGCATCCCCCCTGCAATTGCTTCCTCGCCCTCCCTCCCCCCACCCCCCCTGGCAGGGCCCCTCCCCTCCCTCCCCCGCAGCTCCCCTGCCGGAGCCGAGAGCCCGCTACCGTTCCCTGTCTGCAACTTTGTTCAACATGCAACACTTAATATTCCTCGGTCGTGCGGCCATCCCGCGCCCCGACGGCGAACGCGGCGAGGAACGGGTCCGCGCTCGGGGCAGGCGACTCTCGCCCTTAACCCCCCCGACCGCAAGGGTGGTGGGCCTCCCGCGAGCGCCGCTGCGGGTTAACCCCCTCTCCGCCGCCGCCGCCCAGCGCCGTCCTTTCCCAGGAGAGTATCTTACCATTCCATTTTTTTGCGCTCCGGCCATTCCAAGTACATGAGCACTGCACCTAGAAGCTCTCTCGTTCCGCGGGCGGCCGGCGGCGGCGGCGGGGAGGTTGGGGGGCGG
>NW_020868324.1:203954-207449 GCF_003789085.1 Penaeus vannamei
GGAGGGAGAGGGAGGACGAGGGAAGGGGGTAGAAAGAAAGAGAGAGGGAGAGAGGAGGGGGAGAAATAGGGAAGGTAGAAAGGATGAAACGTAGAAGGGAAAGATAGAAGGAGAAAGGGAGAAGAAGAGAGATAGGGAAAGGGGGATAGAAAGGGGTGAAACGTGGGAGGGGAGGAGAGAGGGAGAGAGAGGAAAGATGTAAGAAAAGGGAAGAGGAAGAGGAGGTAAAAAAAAGAGGGGAGGGAGGAGTGAGTAGTAGGGACACGGAGAGAGTGTGAAAAGGGAGAGGAGAGAGGTGTAGGAATAGAAGAAGGAGGAGAGAGGTAGAGAAGGGAGGAAAAGAGGAGAGGGGACGAAAGGAGGGAATGGGAGGGGGCAGAGGTGGGAGAGAGGAGGAGGAATAAAGAGGGGGAGAGGGGAGAAAGGGAAAGACTTAAGGGGAATGGAAAGGGGAAAGAGGGAATGAAAGGGAAAAGAAGAGAGGGAATGGAAAGGGAGAAAAGAGAGGGAATGGGGAAAAGAGAGGGAATGAAAGGGAGAAAAAGGAGGTGGAAGGGAGAAAAAAGAGAGGGAATGGAAAGGGAGAAAGAAGAAAGAATAAAAAAGGATAAAGAAGGGAAGGGGAACAGTGATTATTGAACGCCCCCGTAAAGAGAAAATGAAAATAACTTATTTTTCATTTTCACTTTTTCTTCTCCTCCCTTTTCTTTCTTTCTTTTTATCTTTTTCTTTAAGAAGGAGGACAGGGAAGGAAGGTCGATCATAGACGTTCCTTATAAGATGTGATTTTTCAACGATTATAAATAATCATGTTATAAAAATAATAAAGATAAATAATAAAATAATAAAAATAATAAAAAATAATAAAGATATTTCATGTCTTACGTGTTAAGAATTAATTAATCGATTGAATTATCTTTAAAAAAATTGAGATGAATGATGCCATTATTAGAAATGAAATAAGATGACAATAAAGAAGGAAAGAAAAATCAAGTAACGTAGTAGATAAAATGGATAAAGATAGACAGAGTAGATAAAAAAAAAATAACCGTAATCTTGTGGTCTGCTCGTTAATCAAGAAAGAATGCAGAGAAAAAAAAGGCAATAAAGATAGGGAGAAAGGAAAGTGAAGAAAGAAGGACGCAATAAAATTGAAATATAGAGGGTGTGCGAAACGGGAGAGGACAAGAATTAAGAATTATGGGAAGGAGAAAGTACAAGAAACGAGGTGAAAGGGAAAATAAGTTATCTTCTGAGAAAGAGAAATGGAAATGTAAGAACAAGGGAATGTGTAAAGCGTTTGGGAATAAAAGAAACGGAGAAGGAAGAGGAGGAGGGGGAAGAGGACGATGAAAGAGGAAGAAGAAGAGAATGGAAAATAGAAAAAGGAACGAGAAATAAGATGAAAGAGGAAGAAGAAGAGAATGAAAATAGAAGAGGGAGAATAGAAGATGAAAGAGGAATAAGAAGAGAATGAAAAAGAGAAAGAGGAGGAGGGGGAAGAGGAGGAAGATGATGAGGAAGAGAGAAAGAAGAGAAGAAGGAATGAAAAATAGAAAAAGAGGAGAAGGAGGAGAAAGAGGGAGAAGAAGAGGTTGAGGAGAAAGAGGAGGAGGAGGGGGAAGAGGAAGAGAAGAGATGAAAAATAGAAAAAAGAGGAGGAGAAGGAGAGGAAGATGAAAGAGAAGAGAAGGAAGAGGAGGATGATGAAGACGTAAACCGTAGAAAGAAAACTGAATAATAATAATAAGAAAGAAGAAAAACGAATAAAGAGAAACGAACGAAAAGAAAATGTAAGTAGAGAAAGATAACAGGTAACAGAATTATGAACAAAAGACAGAAATAGAAACAAAGGAAACAAAGCGTCGGAGAAACGGGAAATAAGAAGGCGAAGGACGAAGAGACCAGAAGAGAGAGAGAGAGAGAGAGAGAGAGAGAGAGAGAGAGAGAGAGAGAGAGAGAGAGAGGAGAGAGAGAGAGAGAGAGAGAGAGAGAGAGAGAGAGAGAGAGAGAGAGAGAGAGAGAGAAGAGAGAGAGAGAGAGGAGAGAGAGAGACAGAGAGAAGGAGGGAGAGAAGGAGAGAGAGAAGAGAGAGAGAGAGAGAGTGAGAGAGAGAGAGAGAGAGAGAGAGAGAGAGAGAGAGAGAGAGAGAGAGAGAAGAGAGAGAGAGAGAGAGAGAGAGAGAGAGAGAGAGAGAGAGAGAGAGAGAGAGAAGAGAAGACAGAGAGGAGAGAGAGAGAAGAGAGAGAGAGAGAGAGAGAGAGAGAGAGAGAGAGAGAGAGAGAGAGAGAGAGAGAGATGAGAGAGAGAGAGAAAGAGAGAGAGAGAGAGAGAGAGAGAAGAGAGAGGAGAGAGAGAGAGAGAGAGAGAGAGAGAGAGAGAGAGAGAGAGAGAGAGAGAGAGAGAGAGAGAGAGAGAAGAGAGAGAGAGAAGAGAGAGAGAGAGAGAGAGAGAGAGAGAGAGAGAGAGAGAGAGAGAGAGAAGGACAGAGAGAAGAGAGAGAGAGAGAGAGAGAGAGAGAGAAGAGAGAGAGAGAGAGAGAGAGAGAGAGAGAGAGAGAGAGAGAGAGAAGAGGAGAGACAGACAGAGAGAGACAGAGAGAGAGAGAGAGAGAGAGAGAGAGAGAGAGAGAGAGAGAGAGAGAGAGAGAGAGAGAGAGAGAGATAGAGAGAGACAGCCAGATAAACAGTTAAACTGAGAAAAGGAAAAAAAAAACATACAAACAGAAAGCGAAAAAAAAAAAAAAAAAACAGAAAAGAAAGAGCGAAACAAACATACAGAGAACCGAAAGTGGAGACACAACCAGTCCGAAAAGGGGAGTCCGAGCAAGCGAACGAGGGAGAGAGAGAGAGAGAGAGAGAGAAAGAGAGAGAGAGAGAGAGATAATGAAATCCGTAAGCAGGGCGTATTGTTAAGAGCCCCAGTGATGACTAGCTGGGGCTTCCTCGCCGGTCAGAACAAAGAACGCATATTATGAGGTCAAGCTGGGTAGGGAGAGGCTCGTGGCCGTCCTGGGTAATGAGCTGACGATGGAGGAGGACGAGGACGAGGAGAAAGAGGAAGAGGAGGAGAGGAACGAGGAGGGGAGCGAGGACAGACGACGAACGACGAAGAGAGGGAGGAGTGAGGAGGAACCGAGAAAGAGTGAGGGGAGGAGGAGGAGGAGGAAGGGTAGAGGAGGAGGAGTTAAGAGGAAAAAGAGGATGGAAAGAGGAGGAGGAGAAGAGAAAGAGAAGGGGGAGGAGGGAGGACGACGACCGAGGAGAGAGGAGGAGGAGGAGAGGAAGAGAAAGATGGAGGGGAGTGAGGAGGAGGAGGAAAGGAAGAGGAGGAGGAGGACAGAGGAAAGGAGAAGAAGGAGGTAGGAGGAGGAGATATCTCTAACACTAAAAATTTTTTTAGTGTGTGCTAGTATGAAAATGCGTGTACCTCGGAAGAGAAAGAGGAGGGGGAGAAGGAGAACGAAGAGGGAGGAGGAGGAGGAGAAGCGAGAGA
>NW_020868324.1:216680-219180 GCF_003789085.1 Penaeus vannamei
GAGAGAGAGAGAGAGAGAGAGAGAGAGAGAGAGAGAGAGAAAGAGAGAGAGACAGACAGACAACAAAGAGAGAGAGAGGAGAGAGAGAGTGGGGAGTGAAGAGAGAGAGAGAGAGAGAGAGAGAGAGAGAGAGAGAGAGAGAGAGAGAGAGAGAGAGAGAGAGAGAGAGAGAGAGAGAGAGAAGGAGAGAGAAGAGAGAGAGAGAGAGAGAAGAGAGAGAGAGAGAGAGAGAGAGAGAGGAGAGAGAGAGAAGAGAGAAGAGAGAGAGAGAGAGAGAGAGATCATAAGGGATTTCAATGCCAAATAGATAGCTATCCCAAAAATGTACACACACTATACCATTGTCTTCAAATAAACCGTAAATTAATAGAACGAAAAGTAACGACTTACTGAGTAAATTTCTATCAATACAGTAATTACAGCAGATAACAAGAACAACAACAAGGATAATGATTATCATAGCAGTGATGTAGAATAGATAATTAAAGAAAAGAGAGCAATCGTGGTAATAATAACAACAACAATGATACTTGTATAGAATTACCATTTACAATAATTACAGTGATGAATAACAATAGTAATGAGTTATCTAATTACAGAGTAATAATACTAATAATGATAATCTTAAAAATAATCTAATAATGTAAATGCATATCTAAAAACAAGGACATCAGTGATAAACATAACAATAATGATAATAAAGATAATAGTGCTAATAAAACAATGATAACAATAATTGCTAAATTAATGATAGTAATAATAATGATAATAAAAGTAATGATAATGATGATGATAATGAATATGAAGATAATAATCATAAACAAAATAACTAAAATCATGATGATAATGTTAATGATAAAGGTCATAATAACAACAATAACAATACTGATTATAGTAATAATGATCAAAGTAGTGATAATAATGGAATTAATTTTAATGATAATGAAAATGATAATGCTGGTGATTACAGTGATGAAATTAAGATGATAATGATATCAATAATATTCATAATATCAATGATGAAAATGAAAGCAATGATAATAATAATGATAATGGCAATAAAGAAGATGATGATAACAATAATGATGACTGTAATTTTAATGATAAGAGTAAAAATAACAACAAGAACAAAATATAAAAATAACGTGATAATGAAAATAATGTAAATACCATTAGCAGTGATTATGATAATGTTAATAGAAATAGTGATAATAATGATGACAATTAGAATGATGATAATAATAATGCTGTCGATTTTCATGATGATAATAAAAATCAAAGTAGTAAGATGATATGATAATAATAAATGTAATGATAATAATATAATAATAATAATAAATAATAATATAATAATAATAATAGTAATGATAAATAGTAATCATGATGATGATAATAATATAATAATATACTAATAGTAATAATAATAATATAATAATATAATGATAATGATAATAACAATAATGATGATGATAATAATGACAATAATAGTAATCACAACAATGATAATATTAGTAACAATGATAGTAATAATAAAATTAAAGATATTGCTGATAATGGTAACATTGATAGTAATGACAGAGATGATAATAATAATTATAATGCCGATAATTACAATGGTGACGATAATGATGATAACAATAACAATAACAATAATGATGGTATATGATGATGGTAACAATAATAATAATAAAGATATGAAAATAATTATAATAATGATACTCATGATAATAATGACCAGAAAAACAATAATAAAATACTACTACTACTACTAATAGTGATATTTGTAATTAAAGTAATGATGATATTAATGATAAGAAAATTATAATAAAAACGGTGATAATAATAACAACATTAATGATAATTATAATAGGAGTAAAATGATAATAACAAAAATAACAATACTAATAATAACAATTGGATGATCAAATAATAGTAATAATTGTAATAACAACAATAATGATAATAATAATAATGAAATATAATAATAATAATCATAATAGATAATAATATGAAAATAATGATAATCATGATTATAACGACAAACGATTATATATAAATTATATAAACATAAATAAACAGATAACAACATCGACAGCAGCTTCAACAAAAACAGCAATAATAATGATGATAATAAGGGTAATAAGAGTAATGATAACAATAATAATGATAATGGTAATAATGATAATGGTTATCATGATAATGGTAATAATGATAATAATGATTACAGTAATATTGATAATCATGATAATAATAATAAATAAGAAAGAAATAATAGTGTAGCTTACAATAATAACAATAACAATAATAACATGCATAATATTGACAATGACGGTAATAATAATTATATTCATATGAGTAAATCAATAATAAGTATCATTATTATTACTAACAGTAACAAACGTACAATGATGATAATTATCTTGATAATATTAAATATTATTATTATCACATGTATATATACAAAAAGAGTGGCATAGCGCCGGCTGCCCCTCCCAGTCGA
>NW_020868324.1:227807-235307 GCF_003789085.1 Penaeus vannamei
TCCTACCTCCTCCCTCCCCTCCCGTCACTTCATCTCCTCCAGCCACCACCCATCATCCCTTTCTCTCCTCACCTCCTCCTCCACACCACTTTCCCCGCGCCTTCTTCGCTCTTTCGTCTCTCTCTCCCTCCCCTTTTTTTCATTTCCCCCTCCCCCCCTCTCCTCCTACACCCCCCCTCCCTCCGTGCTCGTCCACAGCCCTCCGCGTTTGTTTTTTCAAAAATCAAAGCTTCAAATCCGGCGTCCCCCCCCCCCCCCCTCGAACAGGTGCCCACAGCTGGTTCTGTCTCGAATCATCTCGGCATTGGGGGCGTCAGGTGGGGAAGGGGACGTGGTTTTAATGGGAGGGGGAGGGGGAGGGCGAAGAATGAAAGAGGAAGGGTACTAGAGTGGAGGGGTGTGTGGATAGAGAGGGAGGCGAGGATGGGCGTAACTCTTGTTGCAGTCGCACGACCAACTTGACCCTCTCTCCGCCTCCCTCACCCTCTCTCTCTCCCTCTCCCCTCTCTCTCTCCTTCCGTCCACCACCACGTTCTCCTCCTCTTCTTCTTTCTCTTTTTCCTCCTCTCCAAGCCGTCCTATTTTCTTTCTCCTTCTGTTTCTCATTTTATTCTCTCCCCTCCTCTTCCCATTCCCTTCCCCTCCACTTTCGCTTTCCCCTTCTTTCCTCCTTTGTCCCATCCCCTCCGTGCTCCTCTGTATGTGCGTGTGTGTATGTATGCATGTATGTATGCATATATGTGTATGTTTGTATGTATGTGTATGTATGTATGCATATATGTGTATGTTTGTATGCAATGTGATATGTATGCATATATGTGTATGTTTATGTGTATGTGTTATAAGTGTATGTATGTTATGTATTATGTATGTATGTATGTATGTATTATGTATGTATGTATGTATGTGCGTGTCCTCTGCCGTTTTAATTCGGGTGCCATTTCTGTTTGTTTACGTGTTGTTGTTGTTGCCGCGGGGACGGTAGGGTGCGCGGGCTTTCCGGCGTGGCCTTCTTCTTCACATGTTAGACGTATAGGACGTTCCGCCTACGTGGGACGAGGTAGCTAGCCTTTTCGATAGGGCGTGTGCTGTACCATTGTGCGAGTGTGAAAGCGGGTGCGTGTGCGCGTTTGTCAAGTGAGTGCGCGGTATTTAGGTGGAGAGGGAGAGAGGGAGCAGGGATAGAGGCCTCGAGAGGAGAGGGTGGGTAAGGGAGCGGGGAGAGAGGACGAAGAGGGAGAGAGGAGAAGGTGAGGAAAGAGGGGGGTGGGAGGTAAGGGTGAGAGGAGTAGTTAGGGGTGGAAATGCAGAAATGGAGAGAGTAGATATGAAGAAGAAAAGTGCAGGTGGAGAGATGAGACGAGAGAGAAGTGAGAGATATGAGGAGAGCAGAGATGGAGAGAAGGGGAGAGAGGAAGAAGAGATGACGAGAGAAGAGAGGAGAGAAGATGAGAGAGAGAGAGAGAGAGGGAGAGAGAAATGGCGCGCAGAGAGAGAGAGAGAGAACAGACAGACAAGACAAGAAAGAAGGAGGTGAGGGAAGAGGGAGAAGAAAATAGAGGAATGAATGTATTTATGCAGAGAGAGGAGAGAGAAAGGAGGAGTGGAAGGAAAACAGAGAGGAAGGAGAGGAGAGAGGAGAGGTAAGGAGAAGGAGAAGAAAGGGAAAGAGGAAGTGACGGAGTACAGGAATTTGAGTTCTCTCTCTTAATCATCTTGACTTTTCGTTTTCTTCCGTTTTATCCACTAGAGTCAGGAGAGAACCATATTACGGTCGGTCCATCAGTCATCTGGGTAGAGTTCCTGTTTATTTAGTCTTCCTTCAGCCTTATCGATCCCGCTTCGCTTTGCTGTGCGAACCGTCTATATCAGGTGCGAGAGGGAGAGGAGAGAGAGGAGGACTGGCATGTCGAGGAGGAGGAAGAGGCGATGAGGGAGAGAGGAGGACCGAGAGGAAGAGAGAGAGGTCGAGAAGAACAGAAGTAAGAGGGAGGGAGAGGAGAGAGAGGAGGGGGGTGGGGGATAGGATAATGGAGAACAGCATAGAGAGAGAGATGAGAGAGAGAGGGAGAAGAGAAGAGAGAAGAGAGAGAAGAGAGAGAGAGAGAGAGAGAGAGTGAGAAGAAGAGAGAAGAGAGAGAGAGAGAGAGAGAGAGAGAGAGAGAGAGAGAGAGAATGAATGTATTTAGGCTTCAATGTGTCACTGTCTCGATACGCGCTGTCGTTATGCTAATGCTAATATATGCCTCAATGAATGGCTTTGTTTGTGCTTAGGAAATTACTGATTTATTTATTTATGCGCGTCTTTTTTTTCTGTCTAATGTGTTTATGTATATGTTAAGCTTCGAGTTCGTTTTAGGTCGAGAATGGATGTCTTTAATGCTTATATTAGCGTATTCTCGGGTGTGTAACGAGGCTGTCCTTTGGGTAGCACATGAGAAGGAGGGACGGAAGGAGGGGGAGAGAGAGGGAGATGGAGGAGGGGGAGAGAGAGAAGGGAGATGGAGAGGAGGAGAGAGAGGGGAGATGGAGAGAGGGAGAGAGAGGAGGGAGATGAGGAGGGAGAGAGAGGGAGAGGGAGAAGAGAGAGGAAGAGGAGAAAGGAGAACAGGCAGAGACAGACAGACAGACACACAGACAAATATGGATAGGCAGAGACGGAGAAAGACAGAGAGAAAAAAATACGAGAGAGAAGAAAGAAAGAAAGAAGGAAGAGAGAGAGAGAGATTTATTTCTCCCCGTGACCGCGGGCCTACAAGCCTCAGTACGGGCGAACGATGCCGTAAAAGTTTACAATTGTTATTGGGACTAATTTACATTATTTTTGGGGATATGGCCGTTTAGCCAATAAACTGCAGCGATAAGGGCCAAATTCCGACCGTAAATCAGCCGGGAGACGAAGCCGGACAATACAGTGCTAGACCCAGCCCCCCCCCCGGAGGCCCAGTCGGTCGCCGATGAAGAGTTACATATATTCATTACTTCGCTGTGGGCGGCCCGTGGGGGCGGCGCTCCTTTCAACGGCCGCCCAACCGCCCAGCACCATGCGGAGGGTTGTTATGGGGCGGGGTGGAAGGGGGAGGGAGGAGGTGGGGGAAAAGGGTGGGAGAAGGAGAGACAGATGAGAAAGAAGAAAGAGAGAGAGAGAAGAGAGGAGGAGAGAGTGGAGAGAGAGAGAGAGAGAGAGAGAGAGAGAAGACAAAGAGACAACGAGAAGAGAGAGACAGAGAGAGAAGAAGAGAGAGAGAAGAGAGAGAGAGAGAGAGAGAGAGAGAGAGATGAGAGAGGAGAGAGAGAGAGATTGAGAGATGGAGAAATAGAGAAATATAGAGATATAGAAAGAGAGAGCGCGAACCCGGAAAAACGAAAAGGATGAAACGAAAACTCCGAGAAGAAGGGAAAGCGAGGAGGAAAGGCGAAAACGGGCAATTAATTAAAACCAATAAACTGGAGCAACTACAGACAAAAGCTGGTTGGGAGGGAGGGAGGGAGGGAATGCCAGAGGAAGTGGTGGCTTTGGGACGGAAGGGGAGGGGGTGCTGTTGGAGGGGAGGGAAGGGAGGGGGGTGCTGTTGTGAGGTAGGGAGGGAGGGAGGATGGCTTTAGAGGGGAGTGAGGGAGGGGAGTGGTGGGTTTGGAGGGGGGTGCTGTTGGAGGGGAGGGAAGGAGGGGGAGGGGGGTGCTGTTGGAGGGGAGGAGGGGGAGGGGCGTGCTGTTGGAGGGGGGAAGGGAGGGAGGGTGCTGTTGGAGGGAGGGAGAGAGGGGAGTGAGGGTGCCAGTGGAGTGGTGAGGGAAGGGGCGGGTTTGGGGTGATATTTTAAAGTGTGATTAAGTGGTGTGAGGAGTGTGGTTTAATGAGGATGCCGATGAGGATACGGGGCCGTTGAAAGAAAAGTTGGCGGGCGGGGGGGTGGACGAGGGAGGGGGTGAGGGGGATAGGGAGAAGGAGAGGAAAGAGAGAAGTAGAAGTAGGGAGAGGGAAGAGAGAAGTAGAGTAGGGAGAGGGAAAGAGAGAGTAGAGGTAAGAGGGGAAAGAGAGGAGAAGTAGGGAGAGGGAGAAGGGAGAAGAGAAACGGGTCGGCAGATGGACGGACAGGCAGATGACTGACAGACAGAGAAAAACAGATACACACACACATAGGGAGAGAGGGAGAGAGAGAGACAGAGAAGACAGACCACAGACAGACACACATTAGGGAGAGACAGAGACAGAGACAGACAAGAGCACACACAAATACAAACACACAGAGACAGAAAAAAAACAAGGATACACGCATCACAAACAAAAACAAACCCCCCTTCAACCACCCCACCCTCACCCCACCCCACCCCCCACCCCACCGAAGCGCCCAAACGAGAGCGTGGGCGGCGGCCCGGCGTCAGGTCGGCGGCGCATTCCACAGGTGAGGCGAGTTCCGGCGGGGAGAGTGTGAGGTCATGCACTGCTGGGACGTCGGGGGGGGGGGGCCTTGGGAACCTCTGCATGACGGCTGGCAGCTGTGTGGGGGGTGGGAGGGGGTGGGAGGGAGGGAAGGAAGGGAGGGGGAAAAGGGGAGAGGGGAGGGTGGTGGGTGGGGATGGGGAAGGAAGAGGGAGGGGAGGAAAGAGAGGGGGGTAAAGGGAGGGGTGGTGGGTGGGGAAGGGGAAGGAAGGAAGGGGAGGAAGGGCGAAGGGAAAGGAAGAGGAGGGGAGAGGTGGGGAGTGGGGGAAGTGGGAGGGAGAGGGAGAAAGGGTGGGGTGAGGGAAAGGTTAGGGGAGAGGGTGGGAAAAGGGAGGGAGGAGGGGTGTGTGGGGGTTGGGGGAAGAGACAGGGAGAGGTGGGGAAGGGGGAAGTTGTGTGGGGATGGGGTGCGTTTGTCTCCTTATCTATGCCTGTCTGACGGTGCGTCTGTCTGTATCTGTAGCTGCTTATCTGTGTCTGTCTGTCTATCTACCTCCTTCTACCCCTGTATCTGTATCTGTATCTGAATTCCCTTATCTTCCCTATGCCTTTTTTACCGCCCACAGACACGTCTTTGTACCTCCCTGTATCCCTCTATCTATTTCTCTCCCCCTGTGGGCGTGGGCGTGGGCGTGGGCGTGAAAGTGCCCGTGTATGCATATGCCATTCCCGCCTCGTCATGCTCCTGTGGAAGGTAAGATTTTTGCCCAAAAGATGCACTCGTCATGCATGCGCGAGGGGGGGGGGGTAAAAGGGGGGGAGGGGGAGAGGATGAGGGGTGGGAGGGAGGAGAGGGGAGAGGTGTGAGGGAGAAGGAGGGGGAGGGAGGGGAAGAGGGGACGAGAGGGGGGAGGGAGATAGGGGAAAGGAAGAGGGATGGTAGGAGAGGTCTATGGGGAGAAGGAGGGAGATGGGGAGGGAAAGATAGGTGGGAGGGAGGAGGAGGGAGAGGGGAGAAAGTGGGAAGAAGGAGAAAGGGAAGAGAGGAGAAGGGGAGGGGAGGGGGAGCGAGAAGCAAGTCCTTTGTGTGAAAATTCTTGCCTTAATCATAATCGTCAGTGGCAGATGGTTATTTTTTTCGGTAATTTTTTTCGTCTTTTTGCTTTCCTCTTCTTCTTCCTCTTCTTTGTTCTTGGTCTATGTTTACTTTTGATGCGTTTGTTGATGGATGTTTCTTTTATTTATTTTTATTTTATTTATTTTATTATTTTTTTTATTATTATTATTATTTGCATAGTTGGTATCAAAAGCAAGTGCATTAAGACACAATTTTTTTTCCAAAAAGATCGTATTTTTTCGGCGGTGGTTATTATTTGGAAAGAAAAAGAAAAAGAATTAAATTAGAGGAAATTCGAGTAGTGTTAGTGCCAAATAAGAAAAAAAACTTGAAAATGATATACATATATTATATATATATATATATATATATAATATATATATATATATATATATATATATATATATATATATATATATATATATATATATATATATATATATATATGATACATACATAACGATTTGAAAATGTTATACATTTTTTGAGATTAAAAAGTCATTTCATATTAGACAAACTCCAACGCCAAAAAAGAAAAATGGACTAGAAAATAGAAAATTATAAGCATAGATTTTATGAGGTTCGAAAGTGTAACAGAAAACGAAGCGAAAAGCGTGAGAGAGCGAACAGATAAGCGTGAGATAACTGATAATATTAGACTAACTCGAATGCCATTTGGTAAGGAGAGGAGGGGGGAGGGGAGGAGAGGGAAAGGGAAGAGGGGGAGGAGAGGACTAGGAGAGGAAGGAGGAGGAGGTGGAGGAGAAGTGGGGGAAAGAGGTGAGAGGAGGTGGAGAGGAAGAAGAGAGGAGAGAAGACCAAAACAAGAAGAGGAAGCAAAAAGACGAAAAAAGAAGAAAGACGACATACGAAAGATAGAAAAACCAAAGAAAAACAACAACAATAATAATAATAATAATAAAAGAAGGTCAACAAGGAGCAAAGGGGGAGGAGGAGAGTGTTGAGAGTGGGGGAGGGGAGGGTTGGGGGAGAGGGGGAAGGGGAGGAGGGAGGGGGTGGCCATGTTTACCCACTGGCCAGGAACAGGTTCTTTGCCGGCCAGGAATTCGCTCGCTTCCTGTATCGTCTCCACTCGTCTTGGAGATGCTGGTGCGTGCGGCCTTGAGGGGGGGAGAGGGGGCGGGGGAGGGGGAGGGGGGAGGGGGGGAAGTGGGGAAGGAGGGAGGAGGGAGGAAGGGAGGAGGTGGAGGAGGAAGAGGAAAGGAGGGAAAGTGAGGAGGGAGGAGGGGAGGAGCAGGAGGTAGGAGGAGTGAGAAAGGAGGAGGAGGAGCTGGAGGGGGAGGAGAGAGGAGGAGAGAGGAGGGGAGGGAAAGGGGAGGGAGGAGGAAGTGGGGGAAAGGAAGGAGAAGGACGAAGAATGCGGAGGGATAGAGGCGGAGAGCAAAAGCAGATCAATCAAAATTAAGTGTGAATGAGAGAGAAGAAGTGAAGAAATGAGAGACAAGAAAAGGAACGTAAGAGGTGCCGAATGAGAGAGAGAGAGAGGAAGAAGGAAAGGAAGGAAGAAAGGAAGGAAGGAAAGGATGGGGAGAAAAAGGAGGAAGGGGGAAACGAGACCAAAAAGAAAACGAAACACGAAAAAACACACCACACACACACCAAATAAAAACAAGCTATGAAAAAAAAAACAAGAAGAACAAGAACAATAATAATAAGAATCATAATAATAATAATGAAAAAAATGATAAAGAAGAAAGAACAAGAACAAAAGGAGAGGGGAGGAGAAGAAGAGGAGAAACAAGAAGAAGAAAGAGGAAAACAAGGAGAAGAAGCAACAATAAAAATAGGAAGAACCGGAGACGAAGGAAGAGAGGAAGGAAGAAGAAGGAAGAGGAGGAAGCCGAGAGTCCGCGGCGCAGAGGTGCGGTCATAAGAGCCTGAGCTATGACTCGTTAAGAGATAGCGGAGGCCGAGGCTCGAGTGCGAGGTGAGGGGCTCCGTGGTCCCGAGTCCGAGGTCTGGCCGGTGTTATTGTTAAGTT
>NW_020868324.1:240307-305307 GCF_003789085.1 Penaeus vannamei
CACACACACACACACACACACACACACACACACACACACACACACACACACACACACACACACACACACACACACACACACACACACACACACACACACACACACACACACACACAACACACACACGCACACACGCACACACAAAATCCTGATATGAGATAAGCGTTATCCAGGAAACGGGCTACGTAAGAATCAGCTGTTGTCAATTTCGATAGATAGTTGTAGGTAATCGAATAGATGGCTGAGGGACAAGACAGATTTTTTTCTTTTAAAGATTGTTATTTGCTAGAAACCTAATGAATATTGAATTTTTTTGAAGATATTTATTAGTCAGAAACTTAATGAATTTTGAAGACAGAATTTTTAAAGATATTCATTAGTCAGAAACTTAATGAATATTGAAGACAGATATTTTTGAAAATATTTATTAGCTAGACACTTAATGAATATTTTAGACAGAATTTTTGAAGATAGTTATTTGCTAGAAAAATGAATATTGAAGACAGATTTTTGAAGATATTTATTAGTTAGAAACTTAATGAATACCGAGGACAGAATTTTTGAAGATAGTTATTAGAAACTTAATGAATATTGAAGACAGATATTTTTGAAGATAGTTATTAGTCAGAAACTAAATGAACATAGGAGGAAGGGGCGTGGATGTCAAGATTCTCAAACGGATTGAAGTGAAATAGTTTTAAAGGACAGAGGGAGACGGAGTTAGGAGTGCTGGGAAACTTCGAGGAGGAGGAGGAGAAGAGGAGGAAGTAGAAGAAGTAGAAGAAGAAGTAGAAGAGGAGGAGAGGAGAAGGAGAAGGAGAAGGAGAAGGAGGAGAGGAGGAGAGGAGGAGGAGGAGGAGGAGGAGGAGAAGGAGAAGGAAAGGAAGAGAGGAGAAGGAGAAGGGAAGGAGGGAGAGAGGTCTCTCGCCTCTCGGGGCAAGAGAGTGGGCAAGCAGCGGGGCGCGAGGGAAGCGAGCAACAGCCGTATGACCTTAACATTATTTGTAAGCAGCCTTGCCCTTCCCTTCCTTCCTCTCGCCTCTCCTGCCCACCTTTCTTCCTTCTCCCCCTCCTCCCTCCCTCGCTCTCTGTCTTTCCCTCTTCTTCTTCTTCCCCTCCTTCTCTTCCCTCAATATCTGCCGTCCCCTCCTTCCCTTCTCCATCCCCTCCTCCCTCCTCTCCTCTCTGTCTTTCCCTCTTCTTCTTCTTCCTCTTCCCCTTCTTCCCTCCCTCCATCTCTATCTTCCCCTCCTCCTCTTCCCCTCTCTTTCTGTCTTCTCCCTTCCTCCTTCCCCTCCCGTCACCTCTTCCCATTCTCCCTTCCCTCCCTCTCTGTCTTCTTTCTTCTCCTTCCCCTTTTCTCCTTCTCCCTTCCCCTCCCTCTCTGTCTCTTCCTTTCCCTTCCACTTACCCTTTCCCTCTTCTCTCCTTCCCCTCTTTCCTCCATCTTCCCCTTACCCCTCTCTCTTTTTCCCCTTCTCTCTCCTCCTCCTTCCCCTCTCTCTTCTCCTCTTCACCCTCCCCTTCTCCTCTTCTTCCCCTTCTCTCTCCTCCTCTCTTCCCCTTCTCTCTCCTCCTCTTCTTCCCTTTTTTCTCTCCTCCTCTCCCCCTCCCCCTTCCCTCTCTCTTCTTCTCTTCTCCCCCTTTCCCTCTTCCCCCTCCCCCCTTTCCCTCTTTTCCCTCTCTCTTTCCCCCCTCCCTCCTCCCTCACACCCCTTCTCCTCACACCCCCCTCCTCCACCCTGGCTCAGCGGCCTGTCTCTAAACTTCAGCAAAACTCACGCGTTGGAAGACGAATGCAGAACCCGGATGTCGTGCCCCCCTCCCCCTCCTCCTCCCCATCCCCTCCCTCCCCTAGGCGTTTGTTCAAGCAGACAGACAGACACACACACGCGCGCGCACTCTGTCGGTTCCCTGGGCGTTGCTAGCCGGGCTGCGGGATAGATAGGACGGGGGAGAGACACTTCTGGGTGTCTTGGTGTCCTCTTTATTGTTATTATTATTATTATTGTTGTTATTGTTATTGTTATTATTTATTTATTTATTTATTTATTTTTTTAGCTAAGTTTTTTTTTATTTTTTATTATTTTAAAAAAACTTATTCTGGTTCTTGCTGTTTGTGTCTTTATTCTGGATCTTCTTTTCTTCTTGTTTTCTCATTTTTTGGTCTTATTCTTATTCTAATTCTTATTGTATCCCTCACCTCCTCCTTCTTTATTCCTATTTCTGTGTTTCTTGTTCTTTTAATTGTCACGCCTTTCGGAGAGAAGGAAAGTCTCTTTTCCCTCCTTTTCTTCTCTTCTCCACTCCTCCTTCTCCTCCTCTTCCTCCTCCCCCCTCCCTCCTCCTCCCTCCCCTTCCCCTCCTCCCCCCTCCTTCCCCTCTTCGTCCTCCTCCACTTCCCTCTCCCCACCCCCTCTTGTTCCTCCTTCCTCCACTTCCCCCTCCCCCACCCCTTCTTCCTCCTGCCCCCCTCCTTCCTCCTCCTCCTCCTCCTCCTCCTCCTCCTCCTCCTACTTCTTCCACTTAATTGTCACGCCCTTCGGAGAGGAGGAAGGACCCGCCTCAGAGGGAAGGAAGGAAGGCTCTCCCCCAGGGTCGTGAGGAGGCCAAGGAAGAGGCGCTGTAATCAGGGGTTGAATTATGGGCGGCTCTATCACCTGGGGGAGTGCGGGGACGGTGCGAGGGCGGGGGTGGGGGAGGAGGGGTAGGAGGGGAAGGGGAGGATGGGTGGTGGCGGGGGAGAGGAGGAGGGAGTGCAGAAGGGTGGAGGGTGGAGGGAATTGGGAGGGTGAGGAGGAGGGAATGGGGAGGGTGAAGGAGGAGGGAATGGGGGAGGATGAAGGAGGGGAGGGGTGGGTGGGTGGAGGGCGATGGGTGGCGGGGGAGGAGGAGGAGGGAGTGAAGAAGGGTGAAGGAGGAGGGAATCGGGGAGGGGAAGGGAGGATGGGTGGTGGTGGGGGAGAGGAGGAGGGAGTGAAGAAGGGTGAAGGAGGGGGGGAGGGGGAAGGGGAGGGGTGGCGGGGGGAGAGGAGGAGGGAGTGCAGAAGGTGAAGGGTGGAGAGAATGGGGTGAGGGCGAAAGGAGGGGAAGAAGTGGGTGGGGGTGAAGGAAGGGAATAGGGTGAGGATGAAAGAGCAGATGGAGTAGGTGAGAGTGAAGGGGGGGGGGGGAGTGGGAGGAGGGAGGAGGGAGGGAGGGAGGGGGGTGTAAAGAAGTAGGAGGGTGCCATGAGGCGGGAGTGAAGGGCCGACATGGAATGGGCGGGGGGAGGGAGGGGGGGTGGGGGTATGAAGACGAAGTATGTGCGAATTGCTATGAGTGGAATGTCGGGATGGAGTGAGTGACGTCTCGGGCATGTGGGAGTGGAATGGAGGCGGATTGAGAGTGGAATGGAAATGGAACGGAGGTGGAATGAGACCGAAATGGGAATGGGAATGGAATGAGACCGGAATGGGAGTGGAACGGAGGTGGAATGAGACCGGAATGGGGTGGCATTGGAGTGGAATAAATACGGGAGTGGAATGCGAGTAGAATGGAATGAGACTGGAATGGCAGTGTAATGAGACTGGAACAGGATTGGATTGAGAGTGGCGGGAGTGGAAGAAAGACTGGAATGGGAGTGGAATAAAGACTGGAATGGCAGGGGAATGAGACTGGAATGGGAGTAGAATGGCGGGAGTGGAATAAAGACTGGAATGGGAGTGGAATAAAGACTGGAATGGCAGGGTGAAACTGGAATGGGAGTGGAATGAGACTGGAACGAGACTGGAACGGGAGTGGAATGGTCGTCGGCGGTAGTGATGCGAGACGCGAGGGCGTGACGAGGTCATGGGCGTCCGCGAAGGAGCCCCGGAATCCCGTCCTTCGTCGCACGTGCCCGGCCGGCGGTCGTGTCAAGGGGGCGTGGCCTAAGACTGACCAATCAGAGCCGTCGCGTCGCTGAGGTATCCCGTTCTTTTTCTTTCTTTTTTTTTTTTATTATATATTTTTTTTCTTTCTTTCTCTCTTTTTTCTTTCATTTATTTTTTTTTCTTTTTTTCTTTTTTGTTCATTTACTTCGATTTGTAATTCGGTTTTTAAATTATTTCCGTTTTTTCGTACAGAATTGTTGGTCTGTTTGTTACCTGGGCTAGGTAAGGGGGGGGGGGGGGTGGCAAGGGGTACAAAGAAAAATTAAAATAGTGAAAAAATTCTACATATACAAATAAAAAGAAACATACAAAAACTCTACATTATGTACAAAGAAAAAAGGAAAATAATACACATAAAAACAAACTCAGATATAAAACCACAACAGTAATAAAAAACAACAAAAAAATAGCGAGAAAGTACAAAAAAAGATCAAGACACATGCAAAAATACCAGATAATGAATAGTTTGAATAACCCGAACACCGCAAGGCCCTCTGGACGCGACTGCGGGCGTGGAGGGCGGGTGTGCAAAGCCAAGAGGGGAGGAGGGCGTGGGTGGGCGGGGTGGGCGTGGGGCGGTCGCAAACACCACCACACGTACCTGTATGTACCTCGCAAACAGGTTGACACGGCAGGACAAACACGCACACACCTGTCTTGTGCACACCGGTCTTGCACACGCTGGGTCCCGGACTCCCACGGGACATTGTTTACCCCCGAAGGAAAAAGGAAACACTGTTGGTCTTGGCCGGAGCGACGGCAGGCACGGGCGCCGGAGCGGGGGCGCGGGGGGGGGGGTATTTCTTTAGATGGGGCGCTCTCTTTATTATTTTATTTTTTTTTACTTGGTTCTGTTTCTTTTTATGATTTCTCTCTCACTCTTTTTCTTTTTCTTTATTTATTCTTTTTCTTTCCCTTTCTATTTCCCTCTCTTTCCCTCCCTTCCTCCCAATTACTAATCAGATTTTTTAAGCTCAATCGCTAAACCGTTTTTTAAGTCCAATCGCTAATTAGCCTTTAAACCGAATCTCTAATTAGCCTCTATACCCAATTGCTAATCAGTCTTTTAAACCCAATCGCTAATCAGTCTTTAAACCGAATCTCTAATTAGCCTTTAAACCCAATTGCTAATCAGTCTTTAAACCCAATCACTAATCAGTCTTTAAACCGAATCTCTAATTAGCCTTTAAACCCAATCAAATCAGTCTTTAGCCCAATCGCTAATCATCATCATCATCATCATCAACAACCTTCGTAAAAAAAGGATTAGAAGGAAGGAAGGAAGCGCGGTTGGCTCGCAGATTGGGCGCGGTGACGAAGGAGGTTGATTCGGAGGAGAAAATGAGCCTGGTGTTGCATGGTCGGGAGAGAGGGAGAGGAAGAGAGGGAGAGAGAGAGAGGAGAGGGAGAGAGAGGGAAGAGAGAGGAAGAGAGAAGAGAGAGAGGGAGAGAAGAGGAAGAGAGGGAGAGGGAGAAGAGGAAGAGGAAGAGAAAGACGGAGAGGAAGAGGAAGAGAAAGAGGGAGGGATAAAGAGAAAGAGAGAGAGAGAGAGATACACACACAAACACACATACAGAGAGAGAGAGAGAGAGAGAGAAAGAAAAAATTCCGGAAGGGCTTTGAAAATCGATTCTGCAAGGGTACGAAGCCAGCGTTGCAACGTCCATAAAGAGATAGTTAAGCGAAGTGCTGCAGACCCTGGGCGTGCGGGCGTAGGGTGGGCGGTGGATGGGGGGAGGGGGAGGGAGAAGGGGGAGGGGCATGCGTGTTACGGGCGTGACGGCGTTTTGAGGGCGTCGCGGCGGCGTGTGACGGACGAGAGAAATGGGAGGGTGAAGAGGGTGGTTAAGGGGAATGTGTGGAATAGTTATGACCCTCACGATGAGGTTGGAAGGAGGAAGGGGAAGGGGGGAGGAGGAGGAGGAGAGGGAGGAGGAGGAGGAGGAGGAGGACGACGACGACGACGACGAGGGTTGGGAGGAGAGAGGAGGAGGAGGAAGGCGGAGAGAAGGGAGGGAGGAGAGGAGGAGGAAGGTGGAGGAAGGGAGGGAGGAGTAAGAAGAGAGAGAGAGGACGACGATGACGACGAGGGGGAGGAGAAGGAAGGAGGAGAGGGGAAGGGGGCGGAGAAAGGGTAGCGCGAAGGGGGAAGGGAAGCGGTGGTTCCGCGTCGCTCCCTCGGCTACTGTGTGTCACGGCGCGGGCTTTGCCGGACACACCGGCGGCAATTAAGCACTCTGTGATGGCGGAGATGTGATGCGTGACGGGTCCTTGGGGCTTATGAGAGAGGGGGAGGGGGGAGGGAGTGGGGGAGGAGAGGGAGAGGAGAGGGAGAGGGAGGGGAAGGGAGGAGAGGGGAGGGAGAGGGAGAGGGGAGAGGAGAGGGAGAGGGAGAGGGAGAGGGAGGGAGACAGACAGAGACAGAGAGAGAAAGAAAGATCGTTAGACAGATAGATAGATAGATAGATAGGCAGTGAAGGAGAGAGAGAGAGACAGAGACACAGGCACAGAGAGAGGGAGAGAGGAGAAAGAAGAGGATGGGATAGGGGAAAGCCGAGAATACATCACCAAAAGAAAGCCCCCCCCCCAAAAAAAAAAAAAAAAAAAAAAAAAAAAAAAAAAAAAAAAAAAAAAACTTAGACGCACAGACGCCGCCTCGCCCGGGCCGCCCCTTCGGCAGCGGCGCCCGAGAGACCGAGGCCCTAGCCTGGGCACCGTACGGCACAGACCCATTAATCATCGTGCGACGGGACAGGGCATGCCTCGCCCGAGCTGGGGTCCCGAGTAACATCATAATCGTATGGTAATTGGGTCCAGGACCAACAACGTGCTCATCTGCCGCCTGTGATGGACGACGTCGCCCCTCCGCCTGGACGACGTCGCCCCCTCCGCCTTGGACGACGCCGCCCCCTCCGCCGCGGCTGAGGCCCGAGACCCGAGGGGAAGGGGAGGGGTGGGGTGGGGGGGGTGGGGTGTCAGGGGACCCTCGCTGGAAATCGGGGTTTTTGGCGTCTGTTTTAGGCTTGGGTTTTTATTCGTCTTGGGTTTATTTATTTATTTATTTAGTCGTTTTGTTTCATTCTTTTATTTTTGTTTATTTTTTGTTTATTTTTCTCTCCTTCACTTAATATTCCTTTTTTCACTCGTTTTCCTTCCGATTCTTATCCTCATTTTTCGTTATTTTTTCTTCTCTACTAACATTCTCGTTTCCCTTCCGTTTCTTATTCTCAATTTCTTTTTTTAAGTCTTTATTCTCTAACGTTTCCCACATCCTTCTAACATGATTTTTTCCCTCCATTTTCCTTCCGCTTCTTATTTCTCATTTTCTTTTCCTTTCTAGTATTTTCTTTTTTTTCCTTTCTTTTATTTTCATCCTTTTCTCTCTCCTTTTCTTTTATTCTCATCGTTTTCTCTTTGTTTCTTTTCCTTTAATGATTTTCTCATTTTTTCTTTTTTTTTAATTTTTATTTTTTTCTGTCCTGGATCAACCCTCCATCCCCCTCCCTCCTCATCCCCCCTCACCCTCACCCCAATCACCTCCTCACCCCCCTCCCCCTCCCTCCTCCCCCCCCTCCCTCCTCAAAACGGCCGCCCAGTTAATTGATTTGAACTGTCTCGAGGTCCCTGGATGGAAGAGAGAGAGGGACAGGCGCCCATCCATCCATCATGAGCTCGGGTCATTTGTGGCGGCGCTGAGCGGAGCATTCTGACGCGGCACCTGGAGGAGCTGCCCGGGGTTGCCTGAGGGGGTGAGCTTTGATTAGGGGCTGTGTACGAGGAGTAGGAGGAAGAGGAGGGCTGTGTGAGGAGGAGGAGAGGGGCTGTGAGAGGAGGAGGAGGAGGAGGGCTGTATGGGAGGGAGGAGGAAGGAGGAGGGAGGTGTGTATCAGGGAGGAAGGGGGGGCTGTGTGAGGAGGAGGAGGAGGAGGAGGGGAGGATTTGTATCAGGAGGAGGAGAGAGGAGGAGGAGGAGGAGGGGGGCTGTGTCAGGAGGAGGAGGAGGGGGGGGGGCTGGGACGCTGTCTTGTTTGTCTGTCTGTCTGTCTGGTACTGGGTTTGTCTCTCTGTCTCTTTCTGGTGGGGTCTTTGTGGGTGGGGTGTTTGGCGGTCTCTTTTCTCTCTGTTCAATTATTTTCGATTTTTCTCTTTACCTTTCTCTCTATCTTTCTTTTTTTTCTTTGTTCCTGTTCTCTCTCCTCTCTCTCTCTCTTCTCTCTCTCCTCTCTCTCTCTCTCTCTCTCTCTCTCTCTCTCTCTCTCTCTCTCTCTCTCCTTCTCTCTCTCTCTCTCTCTCTCTCTCTCTCTCTCTCTCTCTCTCTCTCTTCTCTCTCTCTCTCTTTCTCTCTCTCTCTCTCTCTCTCTCTCTCTCTCTCTCTCTCTCTCTACTCTCTCTCTCTCTCTCTCTCTCTCTCTCTCTCTCTCTCTCTCTCTCTGATTTCTTCTTCTTCTTCCTTCTCTCTATTCTCTCTACCTCTACTTATTTTCCCCTCTCCCCTCTCCCCTCTCTCCTTCCCTCTCCCTCTCTCCCTCACCTCCCTTCGTTGGGGTTGGGGTTGAAATGAAAGGAAGCTGAGTTGGGGGAGGGGTGGGGGGAGGGCAGGTGGTTCGTCACCTGGACCAAAATCTTAAAATGTGCCCGTTATAAGTATTATTATTATATTATTATTATATTATATTTTATTAGTATTATTATTATTATTATTATTATTATTATATTATTATTATTATTATTAATATTATTATTATTATTATTATTATTTATTATTATTATTATCATTCATCATCATTATCATCATCATCATTCATCATCATCATCATCATCATCATCATCATCATCATCATCATCATCCATCATCATCATCTCATCATCATCATCATCATCATATCATCATCATCATCATCATCCATCATCATCATCATCATCATCACATCAGTTATTATTATTATTATAGTAAGTTATATAAAGAGCTACAATATTACCAGTAGATAGAGAGAAAAAAGGTACTTTATAAGCCATCCATTTTTCTCCCCAGTAAGTTAAGTTGTATTTAAAGAAGAAAAGAAAAACTTATGGCTTTTAGGGCTTTAAATCAGACGCATTTCCTAGCTAAGAAGATATGTGCGACGTATGATTTAGACACTTTCTTTTTGTGTGTGTTTGTTGTGTGTGCGTGTTTGTTTGTTTGTGTGTGTGTGTGTGTGTGTGTGTGTGTGTGTGTGTGTGTGTGTGAGTGTTGTGTTTGTGTGTGACTGTGTGTGTGTGTGTGCGTGAGTGTGTGTGTGTGTGTGTGTGTGTGTGTGTGTGTGTGTGTGTGTGCGTGAGTGTTTGTATGTGTGAGTGTGCGTTTCGTTTGTGTTATGTATGTATGTATGTATGTATGTATGTGCGTGTGTGTGTGGCGTGGCGAGGGTCATGGCTGCGAGAGGAGGCGTGGCGTGTGGATGTCCCGTGAGTCTTGTGAGAGCATCATATACCTGTCATGGGAGGAGGAGGTCGCCCCACCCCGCCCATCCCGCCCATCCAAGCCCGTGTTTGCTCGCTTCCCTTGGTATTTCCTTTTTTTTCTACTCTTCTCCCACCCCCCACCCCACCCCACCCCACCCGGTGTGTGTTGTGATTTCTCTCTCCTCTTGTTTTAAAATTTTAAGTTATTATTATTATTATTTTTTATGATTTTTGATGTTAACTCATATCGTTTATATTACAACTACAACAACAACAACCCGAGATATAGAGTTTTGACGTGTGCTTCTGCTTAAAATAAATATTTTTAAAACGTTTATGTACATTTTTGAATTTGAATACAGTTCACATTTCAAGTGACACGTTATTCCTTTATATATCCGTCAAAGAAAAAAAACGTATTTAAATTTCTTTTGGGATGTATAGGCCTATCCCGAAAAAAAAATCAAGAAAAAATCCTTTTATTAACTGGATTCTTCAGGATACATATCCCCCTCTCCCCCTCCCCCTCAAAAAGAAAAATCTAAAACTATTAAAAAGGCATTTATTAAAAATCTGATAAAAAAAATGTAAAAGAAGTAGTTTCTGAAATAATTAATAATAATGAATAATAATAATAATGTTATAATAATGATAATAATAATGATAATGATAATAGATGATAATAATTAATTAATAAATAATGATGATTGATTGAGATAATAAGCAATGAAATAAAATAAACCCGTTCTATTAAACCGTAATTCTCCCTCTGTTTCACCGATAGCCTTAAAGGAGGAGGGGGTAGGGTAAGGGGGGGGGAGGATGTGTATATATGCTATTCAACCACCCCAGGAACTACGCTCGCGACGCCTCCCCCTCCCACCCCACCCGACCCCCGGACGTCTCCTCCGCCCCCTCCCCCGACGTCCCTCCCCCTCCTCCCCCACACACCCCCCACCCCTCCAACACCACCCCCACCCGGACCCTCCTCCCCCTAACCCAGACCTCCACCTCCACCAACACCCTCCCCAGACGTCTCCCTCCCCCCGACGTATCCCTCATCCCACCCCCTCCACCAACACCCCCCCCACCCCAGACGTCCCCTCCCCCCCCCCCACCCCCACCCACCAACACCCCCCCCCGACGTATCCCTCCCCCGACGTATCCCTCCCCCCCCTCCTGTCAGCCTCGCTCTGGCCTAATTTGCATTAGCGTGACGATGAATAAATTCCAATCGCGGCTGAAGAAGGATGCGTGGGGATTAATTCATCCCCCATTGTTGGCCCCGGAACGGGGGGGGGGGGAGAGGGGGGGGGAGGGAGGGAAGGGGAGGTGAGGGAGAAGGGGGGGAGAGGGGGAGGGGGGCAGGGAAGGGGGGGGGGGGGATGGAGGGGGAGGTAGGGGGGAGGAGGGGAAAGGAGGGGAAGGGGGGGAGGGAAGGGAGGGCGAGGAGGAGGCGGAGGGGAGGAAGGGAAGATAGGAGGTGAGGGAGGTTAAAGGGTAAGGGAGAAGGAGGGGGGTGGGGGAGAAAGGAGAGTGGCTGGAATGTTTTAGCAAGCTGAACAACAAAAAAATAACAATAACAAAATGACAAATAACGACAAAAATAGAACAATAAACAGCAATAACACAATACCTCTACAACAACAAAACAAATAACGACAAATAACAACAACAACAACAACAGAACCTCCAAAGAACCACAACAACAACCAACGAACTCGAAGAGGAAGAAAGGGCAAGTTTATGAATTAATGAAAGAGTCGAACGAGGAACCTTCTTTGGAACCCTTCGTTATACGCACTTCGCCCCCTCCCCCCTTCCTCCCTCCCTCCCTCCCTCCTCTTCCCCACCCATCCCTCCCCTCCCTCTCCCTCCTTTCTCTTCCCCACCCCTTACCCCTCCCTCTCCCTCCCTTCCGCCCCCCCCTCCCTGCCTCCCTTTCCCTCCTCCCCCCTACCCTCCCTCCCTCCTCCCTCCCTCCTCCCCCCTTTCCTCTTCCCCACCCCTCCCTCCCCCTCCCCCCTCCCCTCCTCTTCGCACACCCAACCAACGCCCGCGCCCTTTGTTGTACGCCCGCGCCCACCATTCCTCACGCCCTCCCTGTTGCCTGCATCGAAATATCTTTTCCCCCTCCACCCACACCTCCACCCCCATCCCCACCCCCTCATGCCCTTCGCAAGAGCACCATATTCTCTCTCTCTGTCTATCTATCTGTCTATTCCTCTATCTCTTATCTTTATCTTCTATCTTTATCTTTATCTTTATCTTTATCTCTCTCTCTCTCTCTCTCTCTCTCTCTCTCTCTCTCTCTCTCTCTCTCTCTCTCTCTCTCTCTCCTCTCTCTCTCTCTCTCTCTCTCTCTTCTCTATCTCTCTCTCTCTCTCTCTCTCTCTCTCTCTCTCTCTCTCTCTCTCTCTCTCTCCTCTCTCTCTCTCTCTCTCTCTCTCTCTCTCTCTCTCTCTCCTCCTCTCCCTCCCCCTCCCTCCCTCCTCCCTCTCCTCCCTCCCTCCCTCCCTCCCCTCCCCCCCCCCTATCCTGAACCTTCCCTCCCCCACTCTTCTACACTCATCCTATCCCTATTCTGTCACACCATATTATATCCTTCTTTATCTCCCTTCTTTATCCCTTTTCTGTTTACCTCATTTACATACCCTTATACTGCTTCTTACTCTTCATCCTATAGCCTTAGTGTACCCCTCCCTACCCCACCATCCGTACCCCTTACCCCATTTCTACCCTATGCCCCATTCTTAACTCTTAACCCTTATTCCACCACCTTACCCTTAACCCTTAATCTATTCAACCCCCTACACGATACCCTTCCGTACCCCATATCCCCCTTGTCCCTCTAAACACTGTCCCTCTCTAGCTTACTCCACTCCCCTCTCCCATACTCCACTCCCCCCTCCATACTCCACTCCCCCCATCTCCCTCCCTCTCCATACTCTCCCCCCTCCCATACTCCACTCCCCCCTCCCCTCCTACTCCACTCCCCTCCCTCCTCCCCCCCTGTCCCATAAAACGCCCCATGGGTCTTGCCCCCCCCCTCACGCCCACGAAACACCCTCGCGCGGGCGGTTGGGCGTGTGCGAATTAGTCAGAACAAGGGACGTGGGCGCCTTCGAACCGCGGCGAGGATGCACAAGGGGTAATTACAGAACTGACGCCGCCCTTCTCTCCCCTCCCCCAACCCCCCCCCTCCCCCTTTCCCCCGGAACCATTGCGGAAGGAAGGAGAAGGAGGGGGGAGGGAGGGAGAGGAGGAGGGGGTGGAGGGAGGAGGGAGGGGGAGGGAGGGAAGAGGAGGAGGGGGTGGAGGGAGGGAGGGGAGAGGGAGAGAGGAGGGAGGAGAGGGAGGGAGGGGTGGGAGGGAGGGAGAGAAGGGGGGTGGAGGGAAGGAAGAGAAGGGAGGGGAGGGAGAGGAGGGGAGGGAAGAGGAGGAGGGGTAGTGAGGGCGTGACCGCTCTTCGGCAGATGGGTAGAAAGAGGGAGAAGATGGAATGAATGGGAAAGGGAGAAGGAGAGAGAGGGAGGGAGAAAGAGAGGGGGAAAGATTAATGTGAAATTGAAGGAAGGAAAATAAAAAAGAAAATAAAAAACAAAACAAAAAAGGAAGGAATCTAAGAAGAAAGGAATGAAAGAAAAAAAAAGAAAAAAGAAAAGAAAAGAAACAAAAAAAAGAGAAAAGAAAAGAAAAAATAAAATCGCAGCACCCAGGGGAATCTCGAAGGAAAATTGGCTTGTGAAAGTAATTGAAGCAAAAGGCAGCGCTGGCGAGGGAGACCTTCTGCAGGGGCCGCGAGAGGGGCGGGACTCGGCGGGGACTGGCGGCGGGCTGACGAGGGCTGACGGCGGGCTGACTGACGGAGGGTTGGCTGAGACTGACTGAAAAAGGCTGACTGAGACTGACGGTGTGGTTGGCTGACTGAGATGTGGCTGACTGAGACTGACTGAATGTGGCTGACGAGACTGAAACTGACTGACTGACTGAGACGGCTGACTGAGACTGACGGTGAAACTGACTGAATAGGGCTGACTGATGACTTGACGACTTGGAGCCTACTGAACATGGCTGACCGAGACTGACTTAAACTGCGTGGTTGAGCGGGCTGACCGAATGGGACTGACTCTCTATGACTGAGACTGACTGACCATGACTGACTGACTGAAATTGATGAATAAAGCTGAAAAAAACACCGACTGAGATTAACAGCATGGAGAACTTATTCTGACTGAATATGATCGATTTCCATTGACTGATTATAAGGGGGGGGAGGGGGGATGTCCGTGTTTTGTCTTTGTTTGTGTATTTGTTTCTTTGTTTTATTGGTGTTTTTGTTGTTTATCTTGTGTTTTGTTTTCGCGTTCAATTTTGTTTTAAAGGCGGTTTGTTGGGGTTATGAAGGAGGAGAAGAAGAGGAAGGAGGAAGAGAAGAAGAAGAAATAGAAGGAGGAGGAGAAGGAGAAGGAGAGGAGGAGGAGGAAGAAGAAGAAGAAGAGAAGGAAGAGAGAGAAGAAGAAGAGAGAGGGAAGGAGGAAGAAAGGCTAAGGAGAGGAGGAGGAAAAGGAGAATGAGAAAGAGGGCGATAAACGGAGAGGGAAAGGGGGAGAAACGCAAGAGAAAATTTGCGTGGCAGACTCCGAGTCTCACGATGCATGTGGCACGTGTGTGCGTGTGGGTCGGGATGTTTGGAGAAGCGTGTGTGTGTGTTTCTGTCTGTTTGTGTGTCTGTGTGTTTGTGTCTGTTTGTGTGTCTTGTATGTGTGTGTGGTGTGTTGTGTTTCTGTGTCTTTGTGTGTTGTGTGTGTTTCTGTGTGTTTTGTGTTTTGTCTGTTGTGTGTCCTTTATGTGTGTGTCGTTTGTTTATGTGTTTTGTGGTGTGTGTGTTGTCTGTTTTGTCAGTCTGTCCATCTGCATGCTCATCAATCTGCCCATCAGCCTGTATCTGTATGCGAAGTCTGTATATATGTAATGCATGTATGTATTAATGTATGTATGTGTGTGTCGTGTGTGTGTGTGTATGTGTACGCGTTGACATGCCCGTGTATGTGAGCGCAGTGCGTAGGGCGTGCGAGGGGCAGCGGGAGAAGAAGGTGACTGACCTCGGGCAGGAGTCCCCGCCTGGCAGCTGACGGCCCGCCACCGCCAGTCGCCGCCGCGCCGCCGCTACCATGGCAGGATCTCCTCCTCCTGCTGCGTCGGGATGCTGCTGCTGCTGCTTCCTCCTGCTGCTGCTCTTCCTCCTTCTCCTGCTTCTTCTCCTTCTCCTTCTCCTTCTCCTTCTCCTTCTCCTCCTCCTTCTACTTCTTTCTCCTCTCCTTCTCCTTCTCCTTCCCTCTTTCTCCTGCTCCTTCTCCTCCTTCCTCCTCCTTCTTCTCTCCTCTTCCTCCTCTCCTTCTCCTTCCTCCTCCTCCTCCTCCTCCTCCTCCTCCTCCGTCCTCCTCCTCCTCCTCCCTCCTCCCTCCTCCTCTCCCCTGCCTCCTTCCTGCCCCTTCCTCTGCCTGCTGCTGCTCCTGGCTCCTTCTCTCGAAAGTTGGTGTTTGGCTTACGGGATTCTGGAGGGGGGGGGGGGTTATTGAGGGAGTGGGGGGAGGGGGGAGGGTTTAGGGATGGGGAGGGAATCTTGGAGTGTAGGGGAGGGGGAGGGCATTGAGGGAGTGGGGGGAGGGGGAGAGGGGCTAGGAAGGGTGTAATCTCTCTCTCTCTCCCTTCTTCCCTCCCTATGTCCAATCTCTCTCCTCTCCTCTCTTCCCCCTCCCTCCTTCCTTCCTCCGTCCCTCCTGCATCTCCTCCCTCCTCTTCTCCCTCGTTTTCCTCTCGCGATGGCACCGACTTGGCACTCCCCTCCCCCCATCCCCCCCCCTCCGCCTCAGGCCAGGTGTCGTGACACTCGGTTCTTCTTCGCGTGGCGTGCCACCCGCCTGTCATTAGCTGATGCCACCGACCCGATGCGTGCATGACACCTGCTAATCATCCGTGCATGCCACCCTGTCAGCCGGGTATCTCCCCAGCGGCGTGTATGATAACCGGAGGCTTGGGGGGGGAGGGGGTTGGGGAGGATGAGGGATGTGAGGAGGGGGGCTGGGACGGGGTTGGGGGAGGATGAGGGGGGGGGGCTGGGGAGGGTGAGGGGGTGGGGTAAGTAGGGGGAGAGGGGATGAGGGGATGTGAGGAAGGAGGGGTGGGGGAATTGGGAGATGGGGAGGGGGCAGGGGGAGGCTAATGGGGGATGGGGAGTAGTGGGATGGAGAGGGCTGGGGGGCCTGGGGAAGGGAGGCTGGGAGGGGAGTAGTGTGCTCGCGTCTCGATAATGGTGCACCGCCTGCAGCGCCACGCCGCACCCCCGCGGGCAGGGGGCGAGGGGGAGAGGGGGAGGGCGAAGGAGGAGTTGGAGGATGGGAGGAAGGAGAAGGGGGCGAGGATGAGGGAGGAGAAGGGAGGAAGAGGAGAAGGAAGGAGAGGAGAGGGGGAATAAAAGAGTAAAAGAAGGAGATAGGAGAGAGAGGAATCAAGGTGAAGAATGGAGAGAGAGAGGGAAGGAGAGGGAGGTGGGGAGGGAAGTAAAAAAAGAAAAGAAGGCGAAGTGGGACAAACGAACAGAGTAGAATGAGAAAGAAGAAAAAAAATGGAAAGAAGGACACGAGGAGAGAAAACAAAAGGTGAATTTAACAAGAGGAAAATGAGAAAAGAATATGATGAACAAAATAGAAACAGAGAGAGAGAGAGAGAGAAGAGAGAGAGAGGAGAGAGAAGAGAGAGAGAGATGAGAGAGAGAGAGAGAGAGAGAGAGAGGCAGACGAAAGCGATAGAGACAGACAGAGCCAAACAGACTAAAGACAAGATAGAAACAAACAAAATCAAAAGAGAGACAAACAGAGAGAGAGAGAAGAGAGAGAGAGAGAGAGACAGAGAGACAATAGAAAAAGAGAGAGAAAGAGAGAGGAGAGAGAGAAAAACAGAAGGAGAGACAGAGAAAAGACAGAAAGAGACAGAGAAAGAGCGAGACAGAAAGAGAGAGTCGAATGGAATGCACTTTTTCCCTCGGTCCAGCGGCCGCCGGACAACACCTGTTGCGTGAGGCGGAGTCCGAGCGCCCCGAGTTTAAATGTCGCGCTTCGGGTTAGCCGCTGATTTAAAGCTTCGAGGGGGGGGGGGGGGGTTAAGGGTGAGAGGGGGAGAGGGGGGTGAAGAGGGAGAGAGGGGGTTTTAAGGGAGGGAGGTTAAAGGTGAGAGGGAGAGGGGGTTAAGGGGAGAGGGAGAGTGAGGGTGAGAGGGAGAGAGTGAGAGGGAGAGAGGGTTAAGGGAGGGGGTTAAGGGTTAAGAGAGGGAGAGTGGAAAGGGGGAAGGGGAGGTTAAGGGCGTGAGAGGGGGAGGGGGGTAAGGGTGAGAGGGTTTAAGGGGGAGGAGTGAGGGTTTAAGAGAGTGGAGAAGGCGAGTTAAGGGTGAGAGGAGGAGAGGGGGGGGGTGAGAGGAGAGGAGAGAAGGGTGAGAGAGAGAGGGGAGAGGGGTTTAGGGTGAGAGAGAGAGGGAGAGGGGGGGTTAAGGGTGAGAGGGGAGAGGAGAGAAGGAGGGGAGAGAAGGGGGGGTGAGAAGGGGAGGAGAGGAGGGGAGGAAGGAGGAGGAGGAGGAGGAGGAGGAGGAGGAGGAGGAAGGAGCCGGAGAATGACGAGAAACGAGATGTGGCGATGATTGGGGAGGTTGTGGGGTCGTGGGTTTGTTGGGGGTGGGGGTGGGAGGTGGGTTTGTTGGGAGGAAAAGGAATTGGGTACAGAAGGAAGAAGGGGGAGGAGGAGGAGGGGGAAGAGTGGGAAGAAGGAGAAGGAGGAGTAAGGGAAAGAAGGCAGGGGAGGAAGAAGAGTAAGAGAAGGAGAGGGAGTAGTTGGGAGAGAAGAAGGGGAGGAGGAGGAAAAGAAAGAGGAGGAGAAGATGAAAGAAGAAAAAGGATGGTGCAGTACGAAGAAGAAATGATAAGAGAACGAGGGCTTTGGAGACGAAAGGAGGAAAAGAAGAAGAAGAAGAAGAAGAAGAAGAGGAGAAGAGAAGGAGGAAAAGAAGAAGAAGAAGAAGAAGAAGAGAAGAGAGAAAGAAGAAGAAAGAGGAGGAGAAGAAGAAGAAGAAGAGGAGGAGAAAGAAAGAAGAAGAAGAAGACGAGTTGGAGGATACGAGAGGACGAAGGTCTTCCCGGAGGAGGGGAGGAGGAGGGGCTCCTGAAGGCCAAGGAGCGCCGTTGAAAGTTTGCTGGGAAGGACCCGGGATCAGGGCGCGAGATGGAGGGGGGGGGAGGGAAGGTGCGGAGTTGTGGGGGGAAGGTGCGGGACGTGGGGACGGCGGGGGCGGGACGTGGGCGTGAAGAGGGGACCGATTGGGTTAGGTAAAAATCTGGAGAATGACACATGATTATGGCTCGGGTGGTTGAGGGTCAAGTTGGGGGGGGAGGTGGGGAGGCTCGGGTCGTCCTCTGAGTACGACCTGCGTCACGTCACGTCTCTCTCTCTCTCTTGTCTCTCTGATTCTCTCTCTCTCTCTTCTCTTCTCTTCTCTCCTCTCTCTTCTCTCTCTCTCTTCTCTCTCTCTCCTCTCTCTCTCTCTCTCTCTTCTCTCTCTCTCTTCTCTCTCTTACATCTCTCTCTCTCTCTCTCTCTCTCCTCTCTCTCCCTCCCTCTCCCTCCCTTCCCTCCTCTCTTCTCCCTCCTCTCCTCCCTCCCTCCCCCTCTCCCTCTCCTTCCCCCCTTCCCTTCTCCCTCGCCCTCGAACGCCGCGCGGCCACCTCACGCCCCGCTCCCCACAAGTGGCTGTTGCATAATGCCGTGGAGTCGTACCTTACCCCTGTCACTTGAGGGTCGTTCGCCAGTTTGTTTCAACGACCCACTTCGACTAACTCTCGCAGCGATAAACCAATACATTTTTTTTATTATTGTATGTTTTTTCATATTATTATTATTATTATTGTTATTGTTATTTACCAATACATTTTTATTATTGTATGTTTCATATATTATTATTGTTATTGTTATTGTTGTTATTATTATTTATTATTATTTATTATATATTATTATTATTATTATTATATTGTTTTATTTGTTGTTATTATTATTATTTATATTATTATTATTATTATTATTATTATTATTATTGTAACTTGATTATTGTATATATTTTAACGACTCTGAATATTTTTTTTCCTCTTCTTGTTTTTGTATTTTGTTTATTGTCTATATTTTCAACTGTTATTTTATACCTTAAATGGTGTATGTGAATTGTGAGGCCACCGAGGGACTTCTGAAGATGAGGCTGGCGATAATCTGGAGTTACCTCACCCATATGAGATGTATTTTTTTATTCATTTATTTATTTTTATTTTTTTATTTTTATTTTTTTTTTTTTTGTCTCAAGAAAGTTCAAAGTGAAAAAAAAGAAAGAGAGAGAGAGAGAAAATGTATTTTTAAATTTTATTTTATTTTATTTTGTCTCAAGAAGCGTGTCAAGGTAAAGGAAAGGAAGAAAGAAATAAAGATAGAAAGGAAGAAAGAGAAAGAAATAAAGAAAGAGATAGAAATAGCGATAGAGACAGAGACAGAGATAAAAAAAGAAAAAAACACAGACGGCGCTCGTAAATCTGTTACACACCACACACACACCACACACACACACACAACACACAACACACACACACACACACACACACAGAGAGAGAGAAAGAGAGAGAGAGAGAGAGAGAGAGAGAGAGAGAGTGAGTGAGTGAGTGAGTGAGTGAGTGAGTGAGTGAGAGAGTGAGGAGTGAGTAGTGAGTGAGTGAGTGAGTGAGTGAGTGTGTGAGTGTGTGAGTGTAGTGAGTGGTGAGTGTGTGAGTGAGAGGTGTGAGAGTGAGAGAGTGTGTGAGCGTGTGTGTGTGTGTGAATGAAATCTCATCGTCCTCGAGGCGAGCAAAGGCTCACTCATAATGTTGCAATATGAATCGCGGATCAATAGTAGCCTCGCATGATTCGCCGCATCGGTCGGTAATTTGCGATAGGGATTCGTGGTTTGCAACACTCGAGGCGTTATTTGCGACGTTGATTTATATCGTTGGTTCGTAATTGCGGTATTGACTCTTAATCTGCAATAGCGACTCGTTATTTGCAACACTGAGTCAATTTACAACATCGACCCGTTATTTGCAATGCTGACATGGATTTTGCAACATTTACTTGTAATTTGCAACACTGACTTAATCTGCAACAGCGATTCGGCATTTGCAACATTGACTTCTTAAACAACATCGACTCATTTATTTGCAACACCGACTCGGATTTTGCAACATTTATTTGTAATTGCAACATGACTTAATTTTGCAAAATTTACTTAATTGTAAAAACTGACAGATTTTGCAAACATTTACTTGTAATTTGCAACACTGACTCTTAATCCACAACATCGACTCGTTATTTGACTCGGATTCTGCAACGACGACTCGGCATTCGCAACACAAGTGAATTCCAGGAGCTGTGTGGTCGTTCTCGCATCCGCTCCGAGAAGCCCTTCAGAAATTCGTTCTCTGTGGCACTATATTGCACCATACCGTCTGGAATATCGTCGTAATGTACTCCAGCCCTAAGTGTACCTGCAATAGCGTGGGTGGGCGGTGGTGGGTGGGGCGTGCGTGTGGCGCGTGGGGGTGGTTGTGGCGTCGTGGGGGTGTTTTTTTTTTTTTTTTTTTTGAGTCGACGCGACCCATGCTCCTCTCCCCCTGATGATCCCCATGAATATTAACAGGGAGATGTGATCATTATCTTTTTTTTTTTATCGAGCCATTTTTTCCCCCCTTCGCTTTCTCTTCTTCCTCCTCCTCCGCCTTTTTCTCCCACTCCTATTCCTTCGCCTTCCGACTTCCTTTCGTCATCCTTTCGTCATCGTCATCGTCATCATTCGTCATCATCATCTCCACCTCCTTCTCTCCTCTCCTCTTCCTCCTCCTCCTCCTCCTCCTCCTCCTCCTCCTCCTCCTCCTCCTCCTCCTCCTCCTCCTCCTCCTCCTCCTCCACCCCCTCCTCCTCCTCCCCTCTCTCCACCCCCCTTCCTCCTCCCCACCCCCTTCCTCCTCCACCACCCCCTCCTCCTCCTTCACTCCTCCACCCCCCCTCCTCCTCCTCCTCACTCCCTTCCTCCTCCTCCTCCTCCTCCTCCTTCCTCCTCCTCCTCCTCCTCCTCCTCCTCCTCCTCCTCCTCCACCCCTTCCTCCACCCCCTTCCTCCTCCTCCTCCTCCTTCCTCCTCCACCTCTCCTCCTCTCCTTCCTCCCTCCACCCCCCTTCACCCCTTCCTCTCCCCTCTTCCTCCTCCTCCTCTCCTCCTCCTCCTCCGTACGCCTTGAGGTTCGAGTGTTAGTTACTTAATTATCCCCTCCACGACCCCATCCTCTGAGGACTCGATTTTTACATAAATAAATGAACAGATATCTCGATAAATACTCGAATGCGGGAGGGAGGAGCGAGCGTAAACAAACCGCGGCGGGTGCGAGGGTGGAACAGTGTGGGTCGGTGAGTAGTAGAGAGGTGGGTGAGGGAGAGGGAGAGGGAGAGGAAGAGGGGGAGAGAGGGGAGGAGAGAGGAGGAGGGGAGGAGATGAGAGGATGGAGGAGAGGAGAGAGGAGGAGGGAGAGAGGGAGAGAGGGAGAGGGAGAGGGAGAGAGGAGAGAGAGGAGGAGAGGAGGGGAGAGGAGAGAGGGAGGGCGAGAAGGAGAGAGAGGGAGGGAGGAGGAGAGGAGGGGGAGATGGGGAAGAGGGAGGGGAGGGAGAGAGAGGAGAGGGAGAAGGAGAAGAGGAGGGGGAGAGGAGAGAGGAGGGGAGAGGAGAGAGAGGGAGGGGAGAGGAGAGAGAGGAGGGGGAGAAGGAGAGGGGGAGAGGAGAGAGAGAGAGAGAGAGAAAGGGCGAGAATTAGAGCGAGAGCGAGAGAGAGCGTGTGCTTGTACGTGTGCGTTTCCATATGATGTATGTTTGTGTTTACATGCATGTATGTGTGCACGTAAACGAAAGAGCAGGAACACATCCTTGTTTGTCCCACCTTTTCACCCATGGTTCGTGCACCCATACGCCTATGTTGTCCACGCATGCCGCACACTCCACTCGCTCGTACCACATGGCAACGGAGGCTGTGTTGGCGGCGCGAGGTCCCCGATCGTCGAAGATGCCCACGTGGTGTTATTGTTTCGTTGTCGCCGTGTTTCCCCACGCTTTTATCTCCCCTTTCGCTCCCCCCCCCTCCTCCTCCTAGTCCATCCGCCTCTCCCCCTCTCCTCCTCCTCCTCCTCCATCCGCCTCTTTCCCTCCTCCTTTATGCCACCCCTTCCTCCTCCTCCTCCTCCTCTCCTCCTCCTTATCCTCCTCCTCCTCCTCCTTTCCTCCTCCTCCTCCATCCTCCTCCTCCTCCTCCTCCTCCATCCTCCTCTTCCCTCCCCCTCTCCCCTACGCCCTCTGCCCCCTATGTGGTATCACGCTTGTAATGCCACGCATACTGTATTGAGGGGGGGACTGGGGAAGGGGGAGGAGGAGATGGAGGTTTAGGTGGAGAAGCAGTGAGACGATGCGATGGAGGAGGGAGGAGGAGGAGGAGGAGGAGGAGGAGGAGGAGGAGGAGGAGAGGAGGAGGAGGAGGAGGAGGAGTAGAAGAGGTAGACGAGAAGCGGAAGCGGAAGGGATAGGAAGTGAAAGAAAAGCAAGAGGTGGAGAGGAGAAGAGGAAGAGGGAGAAGAAGGAGGAGGAGAGGAAGAGGAAGAAGGAGGAGGAGGAGGAGGAGTCGTCCTCATCACGGGCGCTCGCTCTCACGTCACGAGGATTCTTAATGAACGACCGTGATCGCCAAGGAAGGGGGGAGGAGGGGGGGGGGGTTAATAATGAAAGGCCATGGCACGCGAATCACCCCTATCTCCACCCCACCCCACCTCATAACCCCAACCTCCAACACCAACTTCCAACGCCAATCCTCCAACCTCACAACACTAACCTCCAACACCATCCTCGCTCTCCAACACCAACACAACCTCAAACCTCAAACTCTCAAGCCCTCCGTAAATCCGAGGTAGTAAGAGGAGGAGGGGAGAGAGAGGATGGGGAGAGGGGAAGAGGAGGGAGGGAGAAGGGAGGGTGGAGGGAGGGAGGGAGGAGAGGGAGGGAGGGAGGGAGGAGGTCCCCCCTGATAAAGGGGAATTCACTGGTTTCGGCTTATCGCTCGCTAGGCCTTATCGTCCTTGGCAGAAGGGCGGGAGAGGGGGAGGGGAAGGGCTGCCTCCGTCTCTCTCTGTCTGTCTGTCTCTCTGTTTGTGTCGGTCTGTCTGTCTCTCTCTCTGTCTGTCTTCTGTGCTCTCTATCTGTCTGTCAGTCTGTCTCTCTTTCTGTCTGTCTGTCTGTCTCTCTGTTTGTTTGTCGGTCTGTCTGTCTCTATCTCTGTCATTGTCTGTCTCTGTCTCTCTGTTTGTTTATCGGTCTAGTCTGTCTCTCTCTCTGTCTGTCTCTGCTCTCTATCTGTCTGTCAGTCTGTCCTCTTTCTGTCTGTCTGTCTGTCTCTCTGTTTGTTTGTCGTCTGTCTGTCTCTGTCTCCGTCCTCTGTCTGTTCTGTCTGTCTCTCTTCTGTCTGGTCTGTCTCTCTTTCTCTGTTTGTCTGTTTGTCTGTCTGTCTTCTTTTTACAAAGGGTGTCTGGCAGATAGTTCTGTATGGAATGCAGAAAGAGAGAGAAGAGAAATAGAGAGAAAGAGGAGAGAGGAGAGGAGAGAAAATTGCAATCGTGTTTTTGAATATTTTGTTTGTGTTGTGGCTGTCCTTATATCCTTGTCTTTGTTGTTTGTTTACCCTCTTGCTTATACGCGTGTTCGTTTGTTTAAACCGTCTCGTTTTTTTTTTTTTTTCCTTTTTTTTTTCGTTTTAGTTTTTATTATTATTTCCTCTTCTCCCGAGTCCAGAATAAATCGGGTGAGATTACGAGGCGGGAGGAAAAGCCAATGATAATAATCTGTTCTTCCTCGCCTATCACGGCCTCCAACCCGGAACCTTTGGCGATGGTGGCTGGGCCGCGCGAGGAAAAGCTCAATTGTTATTTACTCTGTTGCACAAGGCGACTCGCGCCGGCCTCACCTGGAGTGGCGGGTGGGTGGGGAGGGAGGGGAGGGGAGGGGAGGCGGAGGGAGAGGAAGGTGGAAGATTGAGAGGAAAGGGGAGGAGGGAGATGCGGAGGGAGGAGGGGGTAGATGAGAGGAAAGATGGAGGAAGGGGAGGAAGGATGGGGTAGAAGGAGGAGGGGGAAGATGAGAGGAAAGGGGGCAGGGGAGGAGATGGAGAGGGGGAGGCGGAGAATTGAGAGGAGGGAGGGGAGAGGAGGGAGAAGGGAAGGATGGAAAGATGAGGAAGGTGGAACTATTGAGAGGCAAAGGGAGAAGGGAGGAAGATGAGGAGAGGAGGGGTGGTAGATGAGAGGAGGGGAGGAGAGGAGAAGAGATGGAGGGGATGGAGGAGGAGAGATAGGAAGATGAGAGGGAAGAAGAGATGGAAGCTAAGGAATTGGAAAGGGTATAGAAGAAAAGGGGGGAAGGGCAGGGGCAGGGGAAGTAAGAAAGAAAGGAACGGGAGTGGAAGGAAAAAACAGGAGAGAAAGGAAAAGAGGACATGTAGAGATACAGGAGAAGAGAGGGAAAGAGAGGAGGGAAGGAACAGGGAGGAGGAGGAGGAGTAGGAAGACGAGGGAGGAGAAGTGGAAAGGATGAGAGAGAGAGGGAGGGAGAGTGGAGGGGAGGAGGAGGTAGGAAGACGAGGGAGGAGGAGGGAGGAGACGAGGAGGAGGGGCAAGCGGGAGGAGGAGGAGGAGGAGGAGAGGGAAGTAGGAGAGCTGAGGCAGGATGCTGGAGATCTGAAGAGCGTGAGATAAGTCCACTCAAGATGCCAGCCCGTGCTAGGTACTGAGTCCGGCGCTTACACCTGCTGCTCTCTGCCCCGTGCCTCTTCCTTTAATTATCGGCCTATCTCATTCCCCTTTCTCCTCCCCCGGGCTTGAGATCGGTCAAGAGAAGAGAAGATCGCGTGTTGAAAAGGCGTCGTGATTCTGCGTCGTCTCTTATCTTCATTATTACCGTCTTTTCGTGGTCGCCTACGAGGTGGGGGAAGGGAGAGCCCGCAGCCCCCCCGTCCCTTCGGGTAGACCCCAGGCTATACCTACCTGCGGCGATCATGAAACACGTGTTGGCGGCGCCGTGTTAATTAAACCCTGTGGTCTGCGAGTAGGGGCTGGCGGGGGGAGGGAGGTACGTCTTCAGGGGAGGGGGCAGGGGGCGAGGAGTACTTCTGTGTGGGGGGGTGTCAAGGCACGTCTTCAAGTGGGGGGGGGGGAGGCGTTGTCATTTTTCACCGCCGGGTAATTAAAGTTCTTCGGTTGATCGGCAGCCCCTCAGGTGCGCGCGACGGGAGGACCGCCGCCAGCGCCGCCCTTCGCTGCGGCTTGGCATTGCTATTCATTGCGTTCCCGCGGGAGGAAGCGGCGGAGGGAGGCCGTGGGTGCTAACGCTGCTGTCGCGACTTACTTCCGTTGTCTCGCGGCGGAGGCTGCGCTGGCTCGTCGCTGAGGCAATCGCTAAAATAACATGAATTAAGAAGTTCGATGAATTATTATCATTACCCTGTGGATGTTTTGTTATATATCCTTATACTCTTATTTATCTAGAATTTACTCTCTTTTTGGGGTGAAGAATTTACTCTCTTTTGGGGGAAGAATTTACTCTCTTTTTGGGAGGGGGAAGAATTTACTCTCTTTTTGGGAAGAATTTACTCTCTTTTTGGGTGAAGCTGGAATGAATGGGCAGGCTTCGCAGGGCGAGCCAGACGCGCGTTTAAAAGGACGACTCGCCGGGCGTCGGAGTTAGTATGCGCTCCGACGGGAGTCCTCGGTGCGCCGGCGTGCGTGTCAGGGGGGGGGGCAGCGCCGGCCCTCGCCTCCCGCGCTACTGCTTTGGTCTCGGAGGCTGCGATTTGTATCCATCTATTCTCTATCATTGATCAACTTCATGGGGAACTAATGATTCTTTTTTATTTTTTTTCGCGTTTGTAAATCCCGGAATTTCGGTTTTGCAGTCCGAGAATGTGCGAGACACTTAAGCCTTTTTTTTCCCGATTATCTTGTTTACATTCGGCCGGGCTGTTGTTGGGCCGCGCCTGGCCTCGCGGGCTGTCATCCTGTCATGTCGGGGCCGCCGCAGGATATAGGCATAGGTATGGGGGGGGGGGTTTAGGATATGGGGAGGGGGGGGGGCGAGGTGATAGGGGGAGTTGGGGGAGAAGGGTAGGGTAGGAGGAAATAGGGAGTAGGGAGAAGGAGGAGGAGGAGAGGGGAAAGGAGAAAAGGGGGAGGGAGAGGAGGGATAGAGATGAGGAATGGGATGATAAACGAGGATAAGAGGAATGGGAGAGGATAGAGTGGGGAGGAGAAAGACCATTGAGAGGGAGAGGATGCGGAAAGAGGATAGGGATAAGTGGAGGGAGCCAGGCGAAAGAGCCAAGGGAAATGGGCTTCACAACAGGATTATTGTAATAGTAACCTCGCCATCAATAATGGGGCACACCCTTCGAACACCATTTTACAACACCCTCCGACACTGTACAACACCTTCAGACACCTTTTCGACTCCTCACAACACCTATCAACACTACCTACAAGACCTTACAGTACCTTCAGTCCTTCACACACGCTTCGAAACACCACTTAAAACCTTACAAGACCTTCGACACCTACCAAACGGTGGCACAACTACCTCAGCCGTTGTCTTTCTCCTATGTTCCCTTTCTCTCTCTCTCTCTCTCTCTCTCCTCTCTCTCTCTCTCTCTCTCATCTCTTCTCTCTTCTCTCTCTCTCTCTCTCTCTCTCTTTCTCCTTTCTCTTCTTTCTCTTTTTCTCTTTCTCTTTTCTCTTCTCTCTCTCTCTCTCCCTCCCTCCCTCTACCTCCTCCCTCCGGCTTCCTCCCTCTCCTCCCTCCCCTCCCTCTCCTCCCTCCTTCCCTCTCCTCCCTCCTTCCCTCCCTCCCTCTCTCTGTCTCTATCTCTAACTCTAACTAACTCTATTCTGTGCTGTGTGCGTGTGTGCGTTTCCCGTGGCGTCCGGTTTGACACTGCCATTGCATCGTTGAACAGGTGTGCGAAAAAGTTCAATGCTTGTTTCCCTTTGGGGTCAGGTGGTCAAGCGCTGTTGTCCCCCCCCTCCCAACCCCTCCCCCCCCCCCCCCCCCGAGTGGAAGAACCGTTATGGCGTCTGGAATTTGGCGTTTTTGCTTTGATTGTATTATATTGTTGTTGTTGTTTTTTGCTGTTGTTCTTGTTGTGTGATTGTTGTGGGTCGGGCGTTGTTGGCACCCCCCCCCCCCTCCCCCCTTGCAAGAACCGTTATGGCGGTGTTTTTATGATTTTTTTTTATTTGTTTTATTGTTGTTCTTGGTTTGGTTTTGTTATTGCGGTTGTCATTATCATTATTATTGTTGTTTCATGTGTTTATTTTTTTCTAAACGTTGTCATCCGTTTTTTACTTATTGTTTTTTTTGTATTTTTTCTTTTTTCTTTTTTTTTACATTTATTGATTTTTATATCACTGGAATTTCTACATAAATGGAATGTCTGTTTGTTTTTCTTTCCTTTTAGTATTGCAATGTGTTTATTTCATTTTGTTTTTTATCATTGCCGTGTGCATTTATTTTCTCTCGCTTTCATTGTGTTTACTCTTGCTTCATTTCCATTATTGTTAATATCTATTCATTTCCCCTTTATTTTCATTATCGAAATCCCCATTTACCTCTCCTTTTATTCTGACAATTTCCATATATTTTCCTTTATTTACCTCATCATAAAAAAAATCTGACACTTTTCACTTATTTTCATTTATTTACCTCATAATAAGAAAAGATATTTTATTCTGATAATTTCCATTTATGTTCCTTTATTTACCTCATCAAGAAATAAAAATATTCTGGACAATTTCCATTATATTTTCCCTTTATTACTCATAAAAAGAAAATATTCTCACGTCCCCTCAAAGCTCACACAACCCTCGAGGGCGAACACGCTTACAAGCCGTCTCTCGAGGGCGTGCGGGCGTGAGGGCGTGAGTCATTAGCAAGGCAGATGAGGTAGTTTGTGGATCCGTTAATTGAGCCGTTGTTTCTCTCCCTCCAGGTAAGCGGTGGGAAGGGGTCACCTGGAGGCCGTCGCGGTAAGTCCCGTATGTCTGGATAAGGAGGGATAAGGGGGAGGAAGAAGATAAGGGTGAAGGTGAAGGGGGAGGAGGGAGGAAGAGGGTAAGGAAGGAGAGGAGTAGGGTGAAGAAAGAAGGAGGAGGGGAGGATAAGGAATACGATAATGGTGAGGAGGAGGAGGAGGGTGAGGAAGATGATAAAGATAAAGGTGAAAAGAGAGGATTAAGGTGTGAAGGCGTGAGAACAGGATAAGGGGGAGGAAGAAGAGGAGGGTTAAGGGTTAAGAAGAGGAAGGGTTAAGGTGGAGGAAGAGGAAGAGGAAAAGGGCGTGAGGAACAGGCAGGAGGGTAAGGCTGAGAAGAGGAAAAGGGTCGAAGGGTGAGGATTAAGGATAAGGGGGATAAGCGGTTGAGGAGGAGGAAGGGCATGGGGCGCGCGCGGGAGAAAGATATCATAAGGAAAGGGCGTGGGAGTACAGGAAGGAGGGATAAGCGGTAAGGAAAGTGGATTTGAGGAAGGGGCGGGGGGGGGGTGGGACGTTTGAGGAGAACGCGCGTATGAGGAAGGGCTGGGGAGTGCGTGGGGTGTGAGGAGAAGGATAAGGTTGAGAAAGGGGCTGGGAGGGGTGAGAAGGAAGGAATAGCGATGGTGATTACGACATCAATACGACATAGGATGTGGATTTTTGATCAAATGTGTGATGGCCAAGCGCAGGGCCGTGCGATGGTGGTGTGGATTGGTGGTAAACGTGGATGTGGATGTTAAGCGTGTCTTAGGAGGGAAAAGGAGGCTGTGGGTGTTTGGGTGGGTCGCTAAAAAGGCGCAGTCTGTTTGTTTGTGCTGGTCAGGGAAACCCATTCCACGCCCGGGGTGGGTGGGTGGGTGGGTCTCTTATCTTGTCTTCTCTCCTCTTCTTTTCTTCTTTTTTTCTCTCCTCTTTTCTTCTCTTCTCTTCTGGTTTTCTCCTCTCTTTTCTTTTCTTCTCTCTCGTCCCTCGTTCCTACTCCTTCCTTTCTTATTCTCATTTTCTTTTTTTTCTTTTCCTTTCTCTCGCTTCTCGTTCTCCTCATCCTCGTTACACCTTGTCCCCGCCCATGCGCTATCCCCCCCCTCTCTCTCTCTCTCTTCTCTCTCTCTCTCTCTCCTCTTCCTCTCTCTCTCTCTCTCTCCCTCTCTCTCTCCTCTCTCTCTCTCTCTCCTCTCTCCCTTCTCCATTTCCCTCCCTCTCCCTCTCGTCCTGGAACCACATACATAGCTCTCCTCCGTCCTGTCCTCTTACTCGCTCTGCCGAAGCTCTCTCCCTTCTCCCTCTCACTCTCTACCTCTCCCTCCCTCCCCTCCCTCCCTTCCCTCTCCCTCTTCTCCCTCTCTCTTCCTCGCTGCCCTCTCATACTCCCCTCCTTTCCTCCCCTTTATCTCGCCTCTTCTCGTCCTCCCTCTCACACTTCTCTGTCCCTCTTCTCTCATCCCTCTCTCTTAGATTAAATTTATTACAGCGGTTATTGCAAAAATCTGTTTATTTACAGTCCAGTGTTGTTTTAGAATCGTCGAATTTATTCAGCGAAAACGAAATTCGATTTGCACACTCGGTCTAAACAAGACGCCATCACACCCCTGTAGCGGGAAATGGCGTGTAAATCCCGAATTGGCAACTCAGGGCCGGGGCTTCCATCTTCGTGATTTTTTTTTTTTTTTTTTTTTTTTTTTTTTTTTTGGTTTGCTTGCTTGTTTGTTGGTTATTTTGGGGTGGGGTATTGTTTGTGGGTATTTCCTTTTGTTTATTTCCTCTTTTTCGTTTTTTTTTTTCTTTTTCTAATTTGTTGTTTTTCTTCGTTTTTTCGGTCTTTTTTATTTTACAAAATCACCATCTTTCTACTCTCCTCCTCCTCCTATTTCGTCTTCTTCTTCTTCTTCAATCCTCCTTCCTCCTCCTCACTCTTCTTCCCATCCTCCTCCTCCTCCTCTCCCTCCGTCCTCCACCTCCTCCTCCTCCTCCTCCTCCTCCCTCCTCCTCCCTCCCTCTCCCTCCTCCTTCCCCCTCTCCTCCTCCTCCTCCTCCTCCTTTTTTTATTCGTTCTATCTATTATCTGAGAACAGCGCTAAGCACCCCAGGGAAAAGACACATTTTTTTTATATTTCTCCTTTTTTTCTTTCTATTTTCCTTTTTTTTTATATATATACGTTAAGTCGAGTCGCGGTTGAAATGAACCCATAATGTTTCTCTTTTTATGTCCTTTTTTTTTCGTTTTGTTCTTCTCTGTTTTTTTTCAATATATCTTTTTCTCTAATGACGTGTGATTGTTGTAATTATTTTTAGAGGGTGCGGGGAGGGGGGGGGGACATCTGCGAATTGTTTTGATTTTTTTGTTTTGTTTTTATTTGTCTGTTTTTTTTTTGTTTTTTTTTGTCTTGCTTGTTTTTATTTGTTTTTGTTTTTGTTGTTTTTTGTTAAACTTTTTTATCTTATTTTATTTTATTTTTTTATCATTTTAGGAGAGGCTGTGGTGCCTATTGAGGGAGGGGGGGGAGGGAGGGGGAGTAGAGGAGATTAAGGAGGTGGAGGAGGAGGAGGTGAAACTGAAGAGGGAAGTGGAGAGGAGGGAAGAGGGAGAGAGGAGGAGGAGAAGAAGAAGGAAAAGAAAAAGTAAAAGAAGGAGGAGGAGAAGAAGAAGAAGAAGAGAAGAGGAGAAGAGTAAAGGAAAGTAAAGGAAAGGAAAGGAGGAGCCAAGTGGAGAGGCGAGAAGACCAGAGGAGGAGAGGGAGAGAGAAAAGGAAAGAGAAATGGAAACAAAACAAACAAACCGGTAACTCTCTACAATGACGGATTGAATATTTAATATTTATTTTGTGACATTTCTTTCGCGTTTTTTTTATCCGCGTTTAGAGATAAGGGGAAAAAAAGATAACAATGACGACACAAAACTACAGTAGATTTTTTTTTCCTTTTTCATCTTTTTCTTTTTCTTTTTTTTTCCTTTTTCTTTTTTCTTTTTTCATTTTTCTTTTTCTTATTTTACTGCTTTTTTCCCTTCCCTCTCCACCCATATCCTTCCCATCGATCCCTCTTGTCAATTATTATTATTATTATTTATTTATTATTATTATTATTTTTTTTTTTGGGGGGGGGGGGGGTACACGAGTCGAAAAAAGAAACACAATAGTATGTGAATGTTTTTTTTTCTTTTTTTTTTCTTTTTTTTTTTTGGTGGGGATTTATCTGTTATCATATATATCTCTGTCTGTCTGTGTGTATCTGTCTTTTATTTCTCCGTCCCTCTCTCCTTTCCCCTCTTTCTCCCTCTTTTTCCTCACTCCGTCTTTCCCTCTTCCTTCCTTTTTTTTTTACTCTTCCTCCTCCCTCTTCCCTCCCTCCTCCCCCTTTTTCCCTCCCTCCCCTCCTTTTCCTCTCCTCCCTCCTCTCCTCCCTCCTCCCTCCTTCCTCCTCCTCTCCTCCTCCCTCCTCCTCCCTCCCTCCTACCCTCCCTCCACTTCCAAAACCGCGAGACAGAAGGATTGAGATTAATTAGCCAGGATTGGGAAAAAAGGGATTGGCTCCTGGGAGATTAGGCCGCCGCGAGATTAAAAAAAAGATTAAAAAAAGATTAAAAAACGAGTCTTATCGTTATCGGGTTCGCGTGTTGGGGGACGAGAGCGGGGTCCTCGGCGGAGATAAGGGGAGTGTGAGGTCCTTTGTTCGGGAGATAAGAGATAAGGTGGCGGGCGGGCTTTGATGGTGCTTAGGGGGGGGGGGGTGGAGGGATGCAGCATCTCACATCTTTTAGGGGGGGTGGAGGGATGGGGGGGGGGGGTGCAGCGTCTTAGCCTGTGAGGGTGCTTGCTCTTAGGGGGGGGGGGGGGATGCAACATCTCTATCGGTTTTTTTTAAGGTTTGTTAGTTTATCTTTACATTTTTTTTTTTTTTTTTTTTTTTTTGGTTAAAGATATATTTATTTTTCTCTGTGTACCTTTTTTATTTTGTTGCTGTGGATTTTTTTATTTTTTATTGATATATCTTTATATAACTTATTTTTTTTATCTTTTATTTTTTCATCTAATTTTTTGTTTATCTATTTTTTTTTCTTTTCTTTTTTTTTCGAGAAACGTATTTTTTAATTTTTTATTTTTCTTTTCTTTTCCACTTTTTTCTTTTTTTATTCTTTTCTTTTTCTTTTCCTCCTTTTTATTCTTTCCCTTTTCTTTTCCTTTTTTCTTTTTTTATTCTTTCCTTTTTCTTTCTTTTTTGTTCTTTTATCGAAGTCCCTCCTGACCACGTCCTTGCCCCCCCCCCCCCCCCCCCGCCGCCGCCCTCCGCCCCCGCCGCGCTGCTTGAGGGTCTCCGCCCAAATTGCTTGTTATCTACGCCCTTTTTCTTTACGCCCACGCCGCCCCCTTCTCCTCTCTCCCTTCTCTCTCCCTTCCCCTCTCCCCCCCTTCTCCTCCCGTCCCCTACCTTCTCCCTTCTCCCCTCTCCTCTCTCCCCCTCCCCTTCTCCTCTCCTCCATCCCCTTCTCCCTTTCTCCCCTCCTCCTTCTTATTCCCCTCATCTCCCTCGACAATACAGCCAAATCCATCTTCCTCTGACATGTTGTCTTCCACTCCTTAAAGATGTTGATTTTAATTTATTTTCTCTTCATACTCAGTAACGTCTTTCTCTTCCTCATGCCCATCTCTGCCCATTTCGCTTACCTCATGGTCACCTACCCACATCAGCGTATCTCATCCACCGCAATCACCTCACCCCACCTTTTCACTCATTTTATGCTCTCCTCACCCACCTCCTCTCACCTCATTCCCACTCAACCCCTCACCCCCACGCTCGCTCGCCATCTTGCTTTGTCTCCCCCACCTCCACCCACCCACCACCCACCCCCACCCCCTCACCTTACCCTCACCTCACTCACCCCTCCCTCCCCACACCTCCCGGGCGGAGCAGGTGAGTTTCGTGGTGTGGACAAACCCAGGGGCGCAACACAGCTGTGGACATTCCACTCCCCCCCCCCCCTCGCCCCTGTGTTCTCCTCTCTTTCCCCATCCCCCCCCCACCCTCTGGTGTTCTCTCTTCTCCCTCATCCCACCCCACCTGCCTCCTTCCCTAGGTCCTTCCCTCACTCCACCTGCCTCCTTCACGGCTCTTTCCTCCTTTTTCCTATTATTACTGCCTTCTCCTATCTCCTCTCCTTCCTTTATCCATCTCCTCCCTACCCTTTCCCTCCTTCTTCTTCTGCCTTTCCTTCTCCGATTCCTTCCCTGCTCTTCCTCTCCCTTTTACCCCTCGTCTTTCTCCTTCTCGTCTGCTTCCTCTTCGCTTCTCGCCCTCTACCTAGTTTCTCCTTCTTCGCCCATTCTCCTCTCTTTCTCCTCTCCCCCTCCCCATCACTCTCCTTCCCCTCTCCCTCTTCTCCTCACTCTCCTTCCCCCACTCCTCCTCTCTCTCCTTCCCTCCTCTTTCTCCTCCCCTTCTACTCTCTCCTTTCTCCCCTTCCACCCCCCCACTCCGCCCGCGCCCAACCTCTCTGCATACTATCTCCCCCCCCCCCCCCGTCACCCACCACGCCTCAACGGACCTCCCCCAGGACAGTGCCAGAGGATGGGGGGGGGGGGATGCCCAGGGATACGACCTTCGCGATGGTGGCACTGTCTGGCACTCTTGGCCCTCGGCTCGCTTGGGATTCCTGGTTGGGTTGGGTTTCCTGTGTTGATGAGTTGTTAATGAGTTGTTCCTGTGATTTTTTATTATGACGGAAAAAAACATGATAAAGTGATTGAATCTGTCTGTCTGTCTGTCTGTCTGTCTGTCTGTCTGTCGTCTAATGGGTTAAAATGATGATAATTTTATAAAGCGTCATTTTTAAAGATTTTTTCCTACTGACTTGTATAGTTATCTTCGTGACAGAGTCGTAATAATTAGCAATAACACGATATAACCAATTAAATGTCACAATATAGCCAATTAAATGACAACGACCTGTTGATAATTTGATTAATGATTCAATAATCCACATCGAGATTTAAGTAATCGGAAACGTAATTATTATAATGATAAAAGCAATAGAGATGATGATACTAATTGTAATGGCAAAGATAGTTGTAGCGATAATGATAGTAATGATGATGATGATGATTATAAGGATATGATATATGATGATGATGATAATATGATATAATGATGATTGATTGATGAATATGATTGAGATGATAGGAATAATGATGATGATGATAATGATAGTTATGATGATAATGATTATAATGAAATGATGATGGTGATGATAATTGACGATGATTGACGATGATGGTATGATGATGACGATGATGATGATGATGATGATGTTGATATGGTAATATAATGATGATAAAAATATGACACCAGCAACAGAATGCTGTGGGCGTGGCAGGAACTCCTTGGGTGGGATGGGCGGGGAGAAGGAGGAGGGGGGGGAGAGGGAAGCTTAGAATTGAGGGTGAGAATAGCGTAATGGTTAGAGAAAGGGTGAGGGGGAGAGAGGGAGAGGGACAGGAAGAATGAAGGGAGAAACAAACAGACAGACAGACAAACGCAGACACAAACAGGCAGATACTGAGAAGGGCATAAGGTAAGAGAGAGAGAGAGAGAGAGAGAGAGAGAGAGAGAGAGAGAGAGAGAGGAGAGAGAGAGAGAGAGAGAGAGAGAGAGAGAGAGAGAGAGAGAGAGCAGAGAGAGAGAGCAGAGAGAGAGTAAGAGAGAGAGAGAGACAGAGAGAGGGAGAGAGAAGAGAGAGAGAGAGAGAGAGAGGGGCTTGGGATGCCCGATGTCACAGAGTTTTTTTACTCCTTGTGGGCGGCAAAATTGTGGGTGTCCGGGTCTTGGGCGGTGGTAGAGGGAGGGGGGGGGGGGTAGAGGTCTTTGGCCACTGTAATACGCGACGAAGAAAAAAAGGAAAGAGAGAAAAAAGAAAAAGAAGGAAGAAAGAAGAGAGAAAGAAAGAGGAAGAAGACAAGAAAGAAGAGGAGAAAAGGAAGAAAGAAAGAGAAGAGAGAGAAAGAGAAAGAGAGAGAGGAGAAGAGAATGAAAGGTTATCTGTGATGACTAATGACGGCAATTATTGACATTAACCCGGAACATTTATGCAACATTAGCATAAATGTTTCTGAAATGGCTCGAATATCTATTTCTCTCTATTTCTCTCTCTCTCTATTTATTTGCTGTTCCTCTGTGCTCGTTATCTGTGCTCTCTCTATCTATTATCGTGTTCCTCTGTGGGGATCTCTATTCGGTGGTCTTCGATATTTATTTGCTGTTCCTCTGTGCTCGAATTATCTATTTCTCTATCTCTCTCTCTCTCTATTTATTTGCCGTTCCTCTGTGCTCGAATACCTATTTCTCTCCATTTCTCTCTCCCTTTATTTATTTGCCGTTCCTCTGTGCCTGGCGTGAGGGGAGCCAGCCAGAGGGAGACGGGAGGGTGGGGGAGGGTCTGGGGTGGGGGGGGGTCGTTCCATATAAGCCGAGGGGAACGAATGCAGCGAGAGAGGCAGCATTGGCGTGTCTAAGAGTCGAAGGCAGACGCGCGGTGGAACGACCATCCGCCCGCCGCGGTGTCGCCTCGTTGGGCTGGGACGACCTGTGAGGGTTGGGACGACTTGGATGGGACGACTTATGGGGAGGGACGACTTATGAGGGATGGGAACGACTTATGAGGGATGGGACGACTTGTGAGGGATGGGACGACCTACGGGGGTTGGGACGAGTTATGAGGGTTGGGACGACTCACGATGGTTGGCATGATGCTTATAGGACGAGCTACTAGAATTTGTACGACCTGCGAGGGTTGGGACGACCTGTGAGAGCTGGTAAGGGTGCGACAAAGGTGCTGCGATAGCTGCGGAAATTATGAGGATGAGGAGAAAGAGGAAGAGCAGGAGGAGGAGGAGAAAAAGGAAGAGGAAGAGCAGGAGAAAGAGGGGAGAGGAGGAGGAGGAGGAGGAGGAGGAGGAGGAGGAGGAGGAGAGAGAAGAAGAAGAAGAGAAGAAGAAGAGAGGAAGAAAAGAAGAAGAAGAAGAAGCAGAAGAAAGAGAGCAGGAGGAAGAGGAGGAGGAGGAGGACGAAGACGACGAGAAAGGGGGGAAAGGGTGAAAGAAGAGGTGGCAGCTTGGCGAGGAAAAGCGATCTCGAATCTAAGAAAACATTTAAGATACTCTCCAGTTTTGCTTGGTCTACATTTACACATTTATTTCCGCTACATACCCATACGTTGTTTTTATTACGTCACACTTGTAGACGAAACTCACGAAATCAGTCAGTCAGTCAGTCACAAAAGGCACCTTAAAATAGTTGATTAAAAGGTCACTTGCTTTGGTCTAGCAGCTCTTAGTTAGGTTCTTGTGACAGCGTTCGTGAATTCGTTGCACCGGAGTCGAATTTTATGCCAAGCCCTAAGCATCATGACAAGCTCGACGCCGTATGCCAAGCCCTAAGCCGTATGACAAGCCCTACGCTGTATGACAAGCCCTAAGCTGTATGACAAGCCCTAGCGTATGACAAGCCCTACGCTGTGTGACAAGCCTACGCCGTATGAGCCCTAAGCCGTATTAAGTTATGACAAGCCCTATATGCAAGCGTATGACAAGCCCTAAATATGACAAGCCTATGACAAGCCGCCGTATGACAAGCCCTAACCGTATGACAAAACAAGCCCTATGCCGTATGACAAGCGCCGTATGACAAGCCTAACAAGCCCTACGCCGTCCTTATGACAACCCCTAAGCCGTATGACAAACCCGAAACAAAAATTGAAAAACCCGAAGGACGATTTTATGGCCGCCGAAAACGCGATGTATTTCAGCAAATGGGACTTGGCTTGGCTTATGATATTTTTTTTCTTTTCTATTCTTTTCTTTTTTTCTTCTTTAATTTTTTTTCCATTTTCCATTTTTCTTTCTTTTTTTTTTTTCTTGGTGATTAATCGCCGGTATAAACAAGGTGGTGATTGAGTATCGGGGGACTTTCATCGGAAGGAACACCACCTCGCTCGGGGCGATAAAGGATTGGGGGCGAAAAGAGAGAGAGAGGGAGAAAGAGAGAAAGAAGAAATACAGTTTAGAGAGAGAGAGAAAGGGAAAGAGAGAAATAGAAATACAGTAAACAAGAGAGAGAGAGAGAGAGAGAGAGAGAGAGAGAGAGAGAGAGAGAGAGAGAGAGAGAGAGAGAGAGAGAGAGAGAAGAGAGAAGAGAGAGAGAGAAAGAGTAAAGAGAAGAGAGAGAGATAGAGAGAGAAAAGAAAATAAAGATACGAGAGAGAGAGAGCCTTTTGAGGTTACAAGGGAGATGAGTCAGAGATTCGGTGATAGAGATGCTGTAATCTGAAATGGAGATGATGCCGAGTTCCTTGCGTGATGGAGAGAGGGAGAGGAGGGGGGGGAAGAGAGAGAAAAATGTAATCAGTGAGGAAGGAAGGAGGGGGAGAGAGAGAGAAGAGAGGGAGAGAGAGAAGAGACAGAGAGACAGAGATAGAAACAAACACAGACAGAGACAGAGAAAAAAGAGAGAGCGAAAAAAAAATAGGGAAAGAAAGAAAAAAAAAAAAAAAAAACGTAACAAAAAAGAGGTTTTCAGAGGAAGAAAAAACACGCGGCTCACACGTAAAGGAGATTGCAACACAGTTCATGCATATGCAACATCCTCTGGCCTGTTGACGGTGATGCCTCGTCGGTCGGGTGATGACGGCTCTGTCGGGGCCTCGAGCGTCGGGCGTCGGGTCGGTTGTCGGGCGTCGGGCGGCGGGCGTCGGGCCTCGCGAAGAAGCGGCGTGTCGGGTCGTGGCTTTTTGGTCGGCTTAGATGTTTTGGTCGGTGGGTTAGAGTACTTGGTCGGTGGCTTATTACATTGATGGATTAGGTCCTTGGCTTATATATATCTTTTGGTCGGTGAATTTGGTCGGTTCCTTTAGGGTCGGTGGCTTAGGTGGCTTTTGGTCGTTCCTTTAGATCGGTGGATTTGGTCGGTGGCGGCTTTAGATACCTTTTAGTCGGTGGCTTCGGTGGCTTTGGTCGGCGGCACAGGCGGGTATCGGGTCTCCGCGCTTGCACTCTGGGGCTTGGCTTCGATTCTTGGGCTTCTTCGTGGATTCTGATAGATGGATTGATAGATTAATTTCATTTTATTTATTTACTTCGCTTTCCTTTTTTTAAATTCGAAGGCGGGGAGGGAGGGTTCAGACGTGTTACGATTTTCAAAATGGGTGGGAGAAAAGGTCAGATTTTTTTTTTCCGTCGATTTTATGTCGCGGATTCGTAGTTGAACGGGGATATGAGGAGGACATGCGGTGCCGATGTACGCCAGCCCTATGAGGAGCGTGAAGAGCGCAAGGAGCATGAAGAATTGAGGAGCATGGGAGCATGAGGAATATGAGGGACATGAGAGCGTAAACAGCATGAGTAACGCGAGGAACTTGAAGAGGGCAAGGAGCATGAGGAATATGAGGCGCATGAGGGACATGAGGAGCGTGAAGGTATGGGGAGCATGCGGGGCGCAGGGAGCATGAGGAATATGAGGGACGAGGAGGAGTAAGGAGCATGAGTAACGCGAGGATTGCAAGGAGCATGAGGGACATGAGGAATATGAGGCGCGTGAGGGATGTGAGGGACATGAGTATGAGGAGCGTAAAGAGCATGAGTAACGCGAGGAACATGCGGGGCGAAAGGAGCATGAGGGACATGAGGAACGAGAGGAGCATGATGGGCGTGAGGAGTATGAGAGACACGAGGAGCACGGTGGGCGCGAGGAGCACGAGCGCCACGAACACCGCGCATGAGGCGTGAGGCGCGAGAGACCGAGAGTGGACGCGGGCCGCCCACCCACTGCTCCCGCGATGTAATAAGTCCACAAAGGCCTTGCCAGCCGACCTCCATTGTTGCGACATCCATCTTGCTTACGTCCCGCGCCAAGGTCGTTGTCCTCTGCCGCTGGCTGTCTGTCTGGGGGCGGCCTTCCGTCGCGCTGGGGGGGGGGGGGGGTGACGGGGTGGGGAGGGGTGGGTGGGTGGGTGGGGGTGGATGGATGGGTGGTGGGTGGAGGGGAGGGTGGGTGGGTGGATATAGGTATGGATAGGGGTGGGTGGGTGGATATAGGTAGATAGGTGGATGGGTGGGTGGATTGGTGGATGAGTGTGGGTGGATAGGTCCGCTACTGTCTGGCGTGGAAGCGATCTCTCTCCCGATCCACCGACAGCTCTCTCGCTTTCGGTGGATCTTGCGGTGGAGTGGGGTCGTCGAGGGTCAAAGAGGGGGGCGGGTCGGCGTCGTGGTGTCGTCCGGGTCATCTGCGGTCAGAAAAGGTCAAAATAGGTCAAGGTGCACGTGCATGTTAGCAGGCTGTGCAAAGCTTAGCAACTAAGACTTGACAAGAAGATAAGTAAGTAACCTTAGACAATTAACTTAGACAATTAATCATTTTGTGTGTAAGGTTTCGTGATAGAGGAAAAGCACTGACTGAATGGTGAAAGGGGAATGAGTGAATGAGTCTTGTGATGTATTTGTGAGTGGGATGAATGGCCGGGTTTGAGAATGAAGGGAATGAATGAACGAACATTGTAAGTCGTAAGTAATGACTGTTAAAATGTAAGAGAGTAAGAGAGAGACAGAGACAGAGAGAAAGAGAGAGAGAGACAGAAGACAGACAGACAGACAGACCAGAGACAGACAGAGAGAGAGACAGACAGACAGACAGATGAAGAATGAACGACGGAGTGGAATGAATGACTGCGAGCTAAGAGTAGAAGAGAGAGAGATAAACTGAGAGAGAGAGAGAGAGAGAGAGAGAGAGAGAGAGAGAGAGAGAGAGAGAGAGAGAGAGAGAGAGAGGAGAGAGAGAGAGAGAGAGAGGAGAGAGAAACAGAAAAGAAAAGAGAGAGAGAGAGGGGGGGGGAATGGGACAACGCTGCCGCCGGGAGGCACAGTGCATCATGAGCTCTTGTTATTCGCTGGTCATACATAATTCCCATTACTCCCTCTCCCCTCCTCCTCCTCCTCCTCCTCCTCTCCTCCTCCTCCTCCTCCTCCTCCTCCTCTCCTCCTCCTCCTCCCCTCCTCCTGCTCTCCTCCTCCTCCTTTCCCTCCTCCTCCTCCTCTTCTCCTCCTCGCTCCTCCTCCCCTCCCCCTCCCCTCCTCGCTCTCATCCTCCCCTCCCCTTTCCCCCTCCTCCTCTCTTTTCCCTCCTCCTCCTCTCCCCCTCCCCTCCTCCTCCTCTCCTCCTCCTCCTCCTCCTCCTCCTCCTCTCCTCCTCCTCCTCCTCCTCCTCCTCCTCCTCCTCCCCCTCCCCCCCCCTCCCCTCACCCCCGCCGAGCACATCATGAGAGGCAACATGGGTGCCTTATGCGGTGCTTAGCGCTCGTCACCCGCTTCTGATGAGACTCGGAGGGGTGGCTGTCGCGCGAAGGCAGTGGGGAGGGGGGGGGGAGAAAGAGGGGAGGAAAGAGGGAGGGAGGGTGGGCGGGAGGGGAGGGAGAGGAGAGGGAGAGGGGAAGAGAGAGGGAGGAGAGGGAGGTGGGAGAAAGGGAGGTTGGGGAGAGGGGAGAAAGAGGTAGGGCGGAGGGGGAGGGAGAAGGGAGGGGAGGGAGAAAGAGGGAGGGAGAGGAGAGAGTGGGAGAGGATAGGGAAGTAGGGAAAAAGAGAGGGAGGAGGGAAAAGGAAAGGGGAGAGGAGGAGGGGAGAGAGGAGAAGGAACGGGATAGAGAAATGCAGACACAGAAAGAGAAAGTGAGAGACTAAGATACAGACAGGCGCAGAAACATAACAACGCGTATTAAAAGGAAGAGGAGTTAATTTGGTCTATAAAAAATATATATAAATCAATTGCAAATATTCAAATCCGCAAAATAGATTCATATACAAACGTCATTTTATCTTCGTACTTTAGAACATCCAAATCGAAAAAATTAATATATATATATATATATATAACGAATAGTCTACCTAAAAATATTATATATATATATATATATTTTTTTTTTTTTTTTGAAACGACGCAGCGTGTTTTTAATAAAAGTATTATTAATAGGAATCAGTTATTTCCCTCGAAGGTCAAAGTAAATCACACCCACTCAGCTGTTTCCGCCCCCCGCCCCCCGCCACCCCCCCCCCCCTCTCCGTGTCAGCCCGCCTTGTATTATCAGCACCACAACCCCCCGCCCCCTCACCGCCCACCCCCCCCCACCCCCGCCGGCCGCCATTTTTTTGCCGCGTGTGTGCTCTCTCGCGCTCGCCCTCGCTCGCCTAGCGCTGTCCGGGGGTTGTGTTTAGCGGTTTTTTGCTAGTTTTGTGAAGCCAGTCTGATTAAGAGGGTTGTGGTTGTGTGTTGTTAAATTTGGCTGTTCTCTTTATTTTATTTATTTTTTGTTGATTTTTTTCTTTTTTTTGTATGTTGTGTTTTTTTTCTTCTTTTTTTTGTGAGTTTATTTTTATACGTTTTTTTTTTTTTTTTTTTTTGGGTTGGTATGTTGTGAGTGTCCTTCCTATCTTGTATTCTGTATATAAATTAAATTAATAAATTTGTATATAAATCTGTATTATGTATACTAAATTCTGTATAATAAATTAATAAATAATAATAAATTCTATATTATGTATTCTATATAATAAATTCTGTATAATAAATTAGTAAATAATAATAAATTCTATAATAAATATAATAATTAGTAAATAATAATAAATAATAAATTCTGTATTATAAAGTCCTGACGTGCTTGCGTGAACCAGGAGTGTCATGCACGGAGGCCAAGCATGCGGTCGTTGTGTCTCTCCCTGTCGGAAAGGGGAGATAGGGGAAAAAATTTGTTTGTTTTTTAAAGTTTATTTTTATGTTGTTTTATTTTTGTTTATTTGTTTTCGTTCCTGCGTCTTTCCTTTGTGTGTGATGTTTGATTGTCCTTTGTTTTTTTGTGATGTTTAATTGTGTTTTTTTATGTATTTGTTTTTTTTATTGATGATTTGTATGTATTTATTTTTGTAGGGATATTTTTTTTTAGGGATTTCTGTATTTGTTTCTCAATTCTTGGAGTCAATTATTTTTAAGGGTTTTTGTATTTGTTTTTCAAATCGTAGAATTATTAAATTTTTAATAATTAAGGGTATTTTTTTTTTTCTTTCCCCTGTTTTTCAGTTCGTAGAATTATTCAATTTTTGATATTCAAGGGTATTTTTTTTCTTTTTCTTCCCCCTCCTGGTAGAGATAGGACACCCATAGGACTCCTTAAGCACAGGACCTCCCCCTCCCCTTGGCCACCCCACGGAGGCCCCCTCACGTCCCGCCCCAGTTTTTGCCCGCGAGAAAGTGCTTCCCAAGGGGCCCTCGTCAGCAGCGGCTCCTGAAGGGGACGGGTGACGGGTCAAAAGTTTTCGAGAAGAATCGAAATTAAAGAAACGGGATTCGATACTTGGGATTATTTTCTTCTTCTTCTTCTTCGTCTTCTTCTTGTTCTTCTTCTTGTTCTTCTTCTTCTTCTTCTTCTTCTCCTTCTTCTCCTTCTTCTTCTTCTTCTTCTTCTTCTTCTTCTTCTTCTTCGTCTTCTCTTTTCTTTCTTCTTCTTTGACGGAGCTTTTACCAGAAGCACATATTATTTAAGTTTCTATTACTATTGTTATTATTACTATTATTTTTTTTTATTATTATTTTTTATTATTATCAACATTATTAGTATATAGTTATTATTATTCTGTGCGGACAGAGGAGAGAGGCAAGAGAGTGAGAGGGGAAAAGATGCGGACAAGTGAGGGGACAGGGAGAGAGTCCAAACAGTAGGAGGAGAGGAAGAAGAGGAAGAGAACGCGAACGGACAGGAGGAGAAGGAGAGAGAGAGAGAGAGAGAGAGAGAGAGAGAGAGAGAGAGAGAGAGAGAGAGAGAGAGAGAGAGAGAGAGAGAGAGAGAGAGAGAGAGAGAGAGAGAAGTAGAGAGCGAACAGAAGAGAGAGAGGGAGAGAGACGAACAGAAGGAGGCGAGAGAGAGAGAGAGAGAGCGAACAGAAGGAGAGAGCGAACGAACAGGAGGAGGAGGGAGAGAGCGAGAGAGAGCGAACGGACAAGGGGAGAGGGAGAGAGCAAACGAAGAGGAGGAGGGAGAGAGCGAACGGGGGGAGAGGGGAGAGAGCAAACGAAGAGGAGGAGGCGAGAGAGAGAGAGAGAGAGAGAGCGAACAGAAGGAGAGAGCGAACGAACAGGAGGAGGAGAGAGCGAGAGAGAGAACGGACAAGAGAGGGGAGAGAGCAAACGAAGAGGAGCGAGAGAGAGAGAGAGAGAGCGAGAGGAGAGAGAGAGCGAGAGAGAGCGAACGGAGGGAGAGGGGAGAGGAGAGAGCCCCTGGCACCCTGGCGTTGGAAGTGTCCGCAGCGGGGCCTCCTCACACGCCCCGCTCGGCAGGTCGGCGGCGGGAAGCTTTTTAAAAGGATAATTTATGCAACAGTTATCCTCGGCGCGGGAGGCCCTCCTTGGCCGGCAGGAGGACCGGACCGTGGCCAGGGCTGGGCGCGAGGGTGGGCGGCGGAGAGGTGGGGGGCGAAGGGGGCCTGCGGGCGTGACATTTCGAAGAAGGAAGCTCGGGCGTTTGGCGTTAAAGATCCCCCGCGTCTCCTTCTCCTCCTTCTTTCTTCCTTGACCTCCTCTTCCTCCTTTCTTGTCGTCATCCTCGTCCTCGTCCTCTTCTTCCTCCTCCTCCTCTTCGTTCCTCCTTCTCTTCCTTCCTCCTTCCTCCTCCTCTTCCTCCTTCCTCCTCTTCGTCTTCCTTCCTTCCTCCTCCTTCTTCGTCTTCCTTCCTTCCTCCTCTTCGTCTTCCTTCCTTCCTCCACCTCCTCCGTCTTCCTTCCTCCCCCTCCTCCTCTTCGTCTTCCTTCCTCCCCCTCCTCCTCTTCGTCTTCCTTCCTCATCTCAATCTTCCTTCCTCCCCCCTCCTCCTCCTCTTCGTCTACCTTCCTCCTCCCCCTCCTCCTCCTCACTCCACGACCCAAGGCCTTGTGGGGTTAGGTCGTTGCATGTCGTCGTAGGTCGTCCTGGGTCGCTGCAGGTCGTCCTCCTCGACTGCGCCGACGAATGCGCAGAGAGGAGGTGCCACTGCGGTCGGGCGGTCGCAGGCCAGGCACCCCTTTCTTCTCTCTTCCTTCTCCCTGTTTTCATCCCGCTTTTCTCTCTCTCTGTAGACGTGAAAGAGACAACATTCCTCGAGCTGTGCATTATTAATTTTTTCTTTCTTTCTTTCTCTCTTTTTTCTTTCGTGGCGATTGTCTAGGACTGAAAGGAGATCGGATGCAGCGGTCCGCAGTTCCTCCAATTGTGCATCTCGCCGCGACCGCATTTAATTCACATTAAGAAACCATTTCGGGAACAAAAGGCTCCGCCATTATGGGCATTTTCTATTGGTTTATTCTTCCTCTTTCTATTTCTTTTATTTGCAAGATGCGCTCGACAATGGGGGCCGGAATGCGAGCGGCATTTGGCTCGCTTGGCGCCACCATACAAGTGACGTGGGCGCGCGGACAAAGATGCAGGGATTTATATCGGGGACAGGGAGGGACGGGGGGGCGGCTCTCAATTATGCAAACAGGGAGTAGGGGCTTCGGGAGGGGGCGGGGGGGGTCTAGAGGGTGTAGAGGGGCGGGGGGATTTAGAGGGTGTAGGGGGCTTCGGAGGGGCGGGGGGATCTAGAGGGTGTAGGGGGCTTCGGGAGGGGGCGGGGGAATCTAGAGGGAGTAGGGGGCTTCAGGGGGGGTCGAGGGGGATCTAGAGGGAGTAGGCGCCATATCCCACGGGCTTGTTCTAGATTCGAGAGGTCGAAAATGGAGTATTGGAGAGAGGGAGACGGAGAGAGGGTGAGGGGAGGAGGGAGGAGGATAGGAGGGAAAAAATTAGCGCGATTCTGTCTCGTGTCTCTTTGTTTCGTTAAATATCCCACGAGAAAGAACTGCTTCGTAACGAAGGCGATGCCGAAAGACGCATCGTGGAGGCGCCTCGTCATAAAGGGAGTCCAGTTGCAACCTTCCCGTGTTGCAGAGGTAGCAACAGCTTCGCCTTGCAGACCGCGACTCGCCGGCAGGTGATACTACGGGCGCCGTGCCAACCAATCGCCTCGCTTCCCGCGCTTCTCGCCGCAACACGTGACTGCCGCCTCCCGCGCCATTTTTTGCCCCGCGTGTCACTCCTGGTGTTTGCTGTAGGGAGACTGCGGCCCTTCGAGAGCTCGGGCGCCGTCGGGGGGAACCTGGAGAGGCATTTCGCTCGCCGCTCTTCTCCCTCGGCCGAAGGGACGTGTAAATATTAAGTCTGTCAGCCGCCGGTGTGGGTTCTCTTCCCTCGCTTTATCTCGGCCCTGGTAACCGGCCATCCGGTGGGCAGCGCCGTTATCTGCCGACGGTTGGCGCGGCCGCCTTGTGCAATAGTTCAACCGTCAGGTGATCGCGCCTCGGGAAAGGGCCTGTGATTCATGAGTTTAGCGAAGGGGAAGGCGCCGAAGGAGGCGGGTGGCTCATGGCGAGAATCCTTGGTCTGCCTTGCTCGTATTTTGTCCGTATTTTGACAAGCAACCACGTGGGTGTCATATGACAGTTGGCAACGACAAGCGGATAGGCATGTTGGCCGATCGTAGGCGTGAAGGCATGGCAAACAACCGTTGCTTATTCTAGGTTAGGCAAGATGGCAGTTAAAAGGGTTGGGTGTAAACAAAGAACTTTTAATTATATATGCGTCCAGCCTCCTCCTCCCCCCCCCCACCCCCACCCCACCCCCCTCGTCCGTTCGGCTGGAATGTAGGCTTCAACAGGCGTGAAATTGCACGGCTGTTTTACCTGCTGCACGTAAGTCCTTCCGCCTGTTCTCGGAGGGACGGCTTGCGCAGGTTGAGTCCCCGGCCTCGCAGCTGCGGCCGAAGGACTGGCTGGAGCGGACTCCGGGGACTGCGAAAAGACGCGCGCAAAAAAGGAGCAGCGGAGACTCGGGAAGAAATGCGCTCTCGGTTTCGCACAAGAGAGAGAGAGAGGAGGGAGAGACGAGAGAGAGAGAGAGACAGAGAGAGACGAGAGAGCAGCCAGAGACAGTGAGAGAGGCAGAGAGAGAGAGAGAGAGAGAGAGAGAGAGACCCCAGAGAGAGAGAGAGAGATGAGGAGAGAGAGAGAGAGAGAGAGAGAGAGAGAGAGAGAGAGAGACAGAGAGAGAGAGAGAGAGAGAGAGAGAGAGAGAGAGAGAGACCCCCCCCACCCCCCCCACCCCCACCCCGAACAGACAATCCCCGGCGATATGGTACAAATCTTACCTCCTTTTCCGCGATAAGACTTCGAATTCAACCTTTACACAAAAAAAGTAAAAAAAAAAAAAGAAAGAAAGAAAAGAAAAAAAAGGCGCGCACAAAATCGTGTCCCAACACCTAAGTCTGGAAAGTTTATTCTGGGCGCGGGCTTGACGTCCACCGCCTCTCCCGCCAAGGCCACGCTGCCATGACGCCCAACATAGGTCTTCGTGTTGCACAAACCTCGCCATGCACACACACATACCCCACGCCCGCACGCCCTCACGCCCGCCCCACGCCATGCACACACACATACCCCACGCCCGCACGCCCCACGCCCCACGCCCCACGCCCACGCCCACACGGTCTGTCGGAGCCGTTACGTCGCTGTGGTGGAGGTATTTCTCCTGTGCTTGATGGGGGGGGGAGCGTCTCGGGGAAGGGCTGAAGTGTCTGTGATTTGTTTTTTTTGTTTGAAGAAGGGGGATTGCGAGGTAGTTGGGGTTGTGGGGTTGGGGAATGTAGAATTTAGGGGTAGAATATAGAATTGGGCTGTAGAATTGAACTATAGAATTTAGTTGTAGAATCTGGCTTTGCAATTTAGCTGTAGAATTTAACATTAGAATATGGTTTTAAAATTTAGCTGTAGAATTTGGATGTACAATTTAGGTGAAGAATTTAACTATAGAATATGATTTTTAAATTTAACTGTACAATTTAGCTGTACAATTTAGCTGTAGAGTTTAGTGTGAATTTAACTTTATAGAATTTGGTTGTAAATATTAACCATAGAATTTGGCTGTACAATTTAGGTGTTGATTTGAACCATTCAGAATTCGGTTGGAGAATTTAGCTGTAGAATTTGACTGTAGAATTTATCTGCACAATTTACCCGTACAATTTAACTCTAGAATTGGGTTGTAAAATTTAGCTGTAGAATGTAGCTGTCGATTTTGGCTGTAGGATTTACCTGTAGGATTTACCTGTTACGTAAAGCCGTTGCATCATGCCGGTCTTCTGTCCGGACATACCTGTGGGTCTTGGGTCCGAGTCCTCTTCGTGGCCCGCGAGTCCAGTCTGCGGAGGGTTTGGCGAGGCGCTCGAAAACTACTACTTACTATTATTACTATTATTACTATTACTACAACAACTACAACTACTACTACTATACTACTATACTACTACTTTTACTACTTACTATTACTACTACAACTACTACTACTTCTACTACTACTACTACTACTACTTCTACTACTACTTACTACTACTACTTACTACTACTACTACTACTACCTACTACTACTACTACTCTACTACTACTACTACACTACTACTTACTAACAAACAACTAACTACTACTAACTACTACTATAATAATAATGATAATAATAATAAAATAATTACACACGCAATCAATTTTTGAGATTCACGAAGTCGGCGATGTTAAAAAAAAAGTTTACAAGCCCCATACATCTCCGCCCGAGTTATTAGGTGTATATGGCGTCTAAATTCGAACAACTTTGTTTTGATATCGCCGACTTCGTGAATTTCTAAAAGTGATAAGGTGTGTAATTGTTTTGTTATTATTATTAGTAGTAATAGAAGTAGTGGTAGTAGTTTTTTTTATGAGGGATTAGAAGTAACCGCAGTTTTGTTACTATTTTGTCGTCGTCTTGGTCATCCTCCGATCATCATATTTTCATCACTATCACCATCACGTCATCTCATTTTCATCAAACACCATCACCATCATCACCACATCATATTGTCATCACCATCACCACATCATATTGTCATCACATCATCATATTGTCATCTCATTTTCATCAATCACCATCATCATCATCAATCATTATCACCGCCACCGACACATCATCATCACAGGATCATCATCCTCATATCCTCATATTTTCATCACATCAATCACCATAAAATCATCATCATCATCATCACTCTCACTATTACCATGAATATATAAAGCAATAACTCGAAGCCAGTGACGCACGTATTGGCATCGTGTCCGGTGTTGAAGTCGGTCGTGAATGCATCGATTCGGACGTGGCACTCGGAAGGGGGAGGGGGAGGGGGAGGGTGCTAGAAGTGGCACTATGGGGAGGGGGAGGAGGAGGGGGAGGGTGCTAGACGTGGCACTCGGGGAGGAGGAGGGGAGGGGTGGTTCTGGACGTGGCAGGCCACTCGGGGAAGGGGGAGGGGCTAGACGTGGCCACTCTGGGGAGGGAGGGGGGGGAGGCCTCTGGCACTCGGGCGGGGGTGAGGGCAGGGGCAGGGACGAAGACTCAGAGGAGAGAGAGAGAGAGAGAGAGAGATAGAAAGAGAGAGGGAGGGAGAGAGAGAGCCGTGAGATCTCGAAATACTCGAGAACGAAGGCGAGAAGGGAATGAAGTGAGAGCGGGCCAAGAGGGCCAAGACCGCCGTGGGGCCCTCCTCGGTCCGCGCCTCGGCTCCGCTTCGGCCGAGCGAGCTAGAAGGAGCCCAAAAACTGACACGAAACTCGAATTATCCCCACATGTTGCAAAAAAAAGAAAAAGAAAAGGAAGAAGAGAGAAGAAGAAGAAAAGAGAAGAGGGAGAAGGAGAAAGAGAAGGAGAAAAAGGAGGCGCCCGTTTGACCCCCGGCGCCCGCAAATCCCCGCCGACGCCCATCTGACCGCCCTCGCTTCTCGGGGCTTCCATCCGCCGTCCGTTTCGTCCTTTCTCTGCGTGGTTGAGCTTCCTCTTGTTATCTGTTCTTCTCTTTTATTCTACAGTTGCTTCGTAGTCGTTTGCAAGACTACTTACGATAGGGATTTTAGAGGTCGACTTCTCTCATTATTAAATGTTTCTGTTTATTTCTGTTTCTCCCCTCCTCTAAGTTCCCCTTCCTTCTTTCCCTCCCTTACCTCTCTCCTTCCTTTGCCCTCTCTTACGGCCCCTTCCCTCTCTTCCCCTTTTCTTTTCTTCCCTCCCTTGCACTTCCCTCCCTTCTCCCCTTCCCTCCCCTTCTCCTTACTTCTCCCTCCCTCCCCTCCCCCCTCACCCCACCCCACCACCACCCCAACATCTCCCTACATTCCACTCTCCCTCCCTCAACCGCCCCCTCCCCCTCCCCCCACCGCCCTTAGCCATACCTCCCGTCACGATTGTAGATTACAAAAGCGACAGAATCATTTACTTAAGATTAAAGGCGAGATAAACACTTTCGCAAGGGTTTCATCAGCGGACCTGGCGGAGCGGGCGGGGAGGAGGAGGAGGAGGGGAGGAAGGAAGGGAGAAGTGTGTGTGTGTGTGTGTTGTTTAAATAGATACATATATTACATGCATACATACATTATTATATATGTATGTTATAGTGTCAGTGAGTCTGTGTCTGGTGTGTGGTGTGTGTGTGTGTGTGTGTGGTTGTGTGTTGTGTGTGGTGTGAAGAGAGAGAGAGAAGAGAGGGTAGATGAGAACAGAGAAAAGAAAGAGGGTGAGAGAGAGAAGAGAAAGAGAGAGGAAGAGAATGAGAGAGAGAGAGAGAAGGGAGCGGAGGAAAGGAAGAAAGTGAGAAGACGTGTGTGAGTGTGTGCAGAGAGAATCTCGTGAACTGTAATCTTGAAGACATTAGTCTTATCAAAGCGGAGGATTCTCGAGAGAGGAAGACAAACGATCATGACTTCCAGGAAAAAGCTTAGAGAGGACCAGAAGGGAGAAGCGGATCTGTTGGACATTACATATTGGAGTAGTTAAGAAGTAACTTCGAGTTGGCAGCATCGCACCTGGTGGGTGAGTGTCGGGCAATTATAGAATGGCTTGGAATCAGGCAATGGGGTCATGAGAGCAGGTTGGGTAGGAAGGTACGGGGGGGGGGGGGAGGGGTGAGTGGAGAGGAGGGTGGTGTTTTCCAACGTTTCTATTGTTTGTTAATAAGGTGCAGCTCTTGAGGCAGAGACAGAGGAGGAATTGGGAGAGAAGGAAGGAAGGAGAGGAGGATGAGGAGTGAGGAGATGAGGAGATGAGAAAGAGAGGGAGAAGAGGAAGGGGAGGGAAGGGACAGGGAGAGAAAGATAGAGAAGAAAGGAGAGAGAGAGGGAAGGAGGGAGGAGAAGGGGAGAGTGAGAGTGAGGCGAGGGAAGAGAGAGAGGGAGAGAGAAAGAGAGACAGACAGATACAAAGAGATAAGAGACACAGACCGCCCGCCCGCCCGCCCGCGCCTCGCCTTCCCTCCCCTCCCTCCCTCCCTCCCTCCAGCCGAGAGGGCAGGCAGCAACTAGGCCTGGGGAGCGGAGACGCCTGCCCGGGTCGGTCCGAGGCGCGCCGTCCGGTTGCTAAGTGTGTCATTGTCAAGGTTGCTCCGCCGAGACACGAGTCCGGAATTTGTCAGCGGGGCGGGACGGGGGGAGGGGGTGGAGGGGCTGGAGGGGTGGAGGGGCTGGAGGGGCGGGACGGGGGGAGGGGGACGTCGATGGAGGGGTGGAAGGGGTGGAGGGGGTGGTGGGGGTGGAGGGAGGGGGGGGGACGTCGATGCGCTGCCCGTATTGTGGAAACTGCGGCGCCGGGAGGAGGGTTTCTCGCGGCTTGGGTCTCTCTTGCTCTCTGTCTGTCTGTGTGTGTCTACGGTTCTCTCTTCATCTCGCTTTCTTTCTCTATCTCACTCTTCTCTTCTCTTATTTCTCTTTCTCTCTCTCTCTCTCTCTCTCTCTCTCTCTCTCCTCTCTCTCTCTCTCTCTCTCTCTCTTCTCCTTCTCTCTCCCTCTCTCTCTCTCTCTCTCTACGTTCTTCGCTCTTTCCTTCTCTCATTCCTCTCCTCCTCTCTCTCTCTCCTCTCTCCTCTCTCCCCTCCTCCTCCTCTCCCTCCTCCTCCTCCTTCTCTCCTCAACCCCCTCTCCTCCTCCTCCTCCTCCTCCTCCTCTCCTCCTCTCCTCCCACTCCTCCTCCTCTCCTCCTCCTCCTCCCTCCTCTCCTCCTCCTCCCTCCTCCCACCTCCTCCTCCTCCACCCCCTCCTCCTCCGCCCCGACAGCGAAGGAGGAGAGGCTGCCGACGCAGGTGGTGGTCGGCGCCCGCGGGAACAGGTGGTGGTCGTGCGCGAGCGGCGGAGGAAGCCGGCCGACAGGTGGTTCTCAAGGTGGTTGTGTGGAGGGGGCGGGGGGGGGAGGCGGGGCGAGAGGGAGCGGGGCGTTATCGGACATGGTTGTTCTTGTTATTGTTTTGGTGGTGTCGTCGGAGGGATTCTTGTTGTTATGAGTCGGGGTTGTTTGTTATTATTATTGTTGTTATTATTGTTATTATTGTTGTTTGTTATTATTATTATTATTATTATTGTTGTTGTTGTTGTTGTTGTTAATATTATTATATTATTGCTGTTATTATTATTATTATTATTATTATTATTATTATTGTATTTATTGCTGTTATATTATTATTATTATTATTATTATTTATTATTATTATTGTATTTGTAGCTATTGTTATTATGGTTATTGTTATTGTTGTTTTTTCTTCATTTTTTTGCTGCATGCACCCTAGGAAGGGATGTTTTAAGAAAAAAAAACAAAAAATACTTCAGCAAATACGATTCCATGTTTTTTTTATTTATGTTATTTTATTTTTTACTTCACTGTCACTATCACTACTAATAAATTGATATTGGAGTTTGTAGTGAAAATTATTATCATCATTAATATTGTTAAGTGAAGGTTTTAGTGAAACTCATTATCATTGATATTATTTAAGTCTGTCCTACGAAGTATCGAGGCGCAACGAAAGAAAACGTGGATAAGCGATTCATAGAAAACGGGTTTTGTGGCCCCGTTGGCAAGTCATGCAAATGATATATATGTAAAAAAAAAGATTAATAATGGGATTAAGGATGAAAATTATCATAATTCCTTTATTATGAGGATGATTGTTGTTAATGATGTATGTAAAGTATATATAGAAATAGATATATTAAGTGGAATACTGGTAATAACGATGCTAATTATAAAAGTATTATTTCTTTCAGTATTTTGATTATCGTTCTTACTAATGCCATTTCTATCGTAATTATCAGCACATTGATAAGAATGATACTTAAAAAAATAATCTCGATTAGACATGGCAGGTTTTGTCAGGCGCAGTCAGAGCTGTGTCATGCAGAGCTGTGTCATGCAGAGCTGTGTCATGCAGAGCTGTGTCATGAAGAGCTGTGTCATGCAGTTATTAAGGGGAATGCAGGGAACTAGGTGCAAGAAAAAGGGGGTGAGGGGGGAGGGTATCGGTGCGTGGTTTAAGGATGAGGTTGTGATTGGGTATCGGGGTTGTGGGTACTTTTTTTTTTTTTTTTTTTTTTTGGTAATGTGTGAATGTGTGGAATAGGTATGCATATATATATATTATATATGTGTGGTGTGTATGTGTGTGTACCTCTCCTCCCTCTCTCTCCTCCTCCTCCTCCCCTCTTCCTCCTCCTCCTCCTTCAATTTCTTCTCCTCCTCCTCCTCCTCAGTTTCTCCTCCTTCCTTCTCTTTCTCCACCTTCTCCTTCCTTCCTCTTTCTCCTCCTCTCCTCCTCCTCTCTCCCTCCCTCCTCCTCCTCCTCCTCCTCTCCTCCTTCCTCTCCTCCTCCTCCTTCAATTTCTTCCTCCACTCTCCTTCCTTCACTCCTCCTCTCCTCCTTCTCCTCCTTCTCCTCCTTCACTTTCTCCTCTCCTCCTCCTTCATTCTTCTCCACCTCCTCCTTCAATTTCTCTCCTCCTCCTCCTTCTCTTTCTTCCTCTCCACCTTCTCCTCCTTCACTTTCTCTCTCCTCCTCCTCCTTCATTTCTTCTCCACCTCCTCCTTCAATTTCTCCTCCTCCTCTTTCCTTTTCTCCTCTCTCCTCCTTCACTTTCTCTCCTCACTTCTTCTTTCCTCCTCCTCCTCCTCCACTTTCTCCTCCTCATTTCTTCTCCTCCTCCTTTCAATTTCTCCTCTCCTCCTTACCTTCTTCCTCCTCCTCCTCCTCTCTTCAATTTCTTCTCCACTCCTCTCTCCTCCTCTCCTCCACTTTTCCTCCTCCTCCTCCTTCACTTTCTCTCCTCCCCCTCCTTCTTCTCTTTCTCCTCCTCCTCCTCCTCCTCCTCCTCCTCTCCTCTCCTCTTCTCTCTCCTCCCTCCTCTCCTCCTCCTCTTTCTCCCCCTCCTCCTCCTCTCCTCCCCTTCTCTCCTCCTCTCCTCCTCCTCTTTCTCCTCCTCCTCCTCCTTCAATTTCTCTCCTCCTCCTCCTTCTTTCCTCCTCCTCCTCCTCCTCCTTTCCTCCTCCTCCTCCTCCTCCTCTTTCCTCCACTCTCTCTTCTTTCTCCTCCACCTCCTCCTCTCCTCCACTCTCCTTCAATTTCTCCTCCTCCTCTCCTCTCCTCCTCCTCCTCCTCTCCTCTCCCTCTCCTCTCACTGGTCTTCCCTCCCGCCGAACACGCACGTACCCGAACGGAAAACTGGTGTCGATAGCTCCGATAGATGGCGCGGCGGGCGGCGGAGGGTGCCAAAGGCCGGACGAAGGCGGCGGAGGGAAGAGGGAGGGAGTCGATAAAGGCGATGGAAGGAGGTGATGGATTCCCTCCAGATCGGCCGAGGGAGGGAGGGGCGAGCGGCCATTTGTATTCCATCTCGCTTCCATCACTCAAATACGTCCCTCCCTCCATTGCGTCCCTCCTCCCTCCTCCTTGCGTCCCTCCCTCCCTCCCTCCCTCCCTCCCTCCCCTCCCTCCCTCCCTCCTTTCCATAGCGTCCCTCCTCCCTCCTCCTCCCTCCCTCCCTCCCTCCATAGCGCCCTCCTCCTCCCTCCCTCGCGTCCTCCCTCCCTCCCTCCCTCGTCCCTCCTCCCCCCCCCATTGCGTCCCCATCCTCCTGCGTCCTCCCTCCATTCTTGTCTCCCTCCCTCTCCTACATACCCGAGAGGGAGAGGGAGAGGGAGGGGGAGGGATGTGGGTCACGGGGAGAGGGAGAAAGAAGGGAGATGGAGAGAAAAGGGAGAGGAGGGAGGGAGGTGGGTGTGTGGGTCACGGGGGAGAGGGAGGAAGAGGAGGGAGGGATGTGGGTCGCGGGGAGAGGGGAGGGAGAGGGAAGGGAGGGGGAGGGAGGGAGAGGGACGAAGGGGTGGGGGCGAGATGGAATATCAAGTAGGTAGGGAGGTTGAATGATCGTAGATGTAAGGTGATGGATCAAGAGGGGAGGGGAGGGGAGGGAGGGGAGGAGCGGAGAGGGGAGGGAGGGGAGAAGACAGGGGGGAGGTGAGAGGGAGGGAGGGGAGAAGACAGGGGGAGGGGAGAGGGGAGGGAGGGGTGGAAGGGGAGGGAGGGGAGGAGGAGGAGGGGGGTAAGTAAAGTGGAGTTGGAAAGGGAGTGTGTTTAGGGGGGGGGGAGGAGGGGAGGAGGGAAGAGGGGGGGGAGAGGAGTGTGAAGGAGAGGAGAAGTTTAATGAGGAAATGTCAGTGTGGATTAGGCAGGATAAGGATATGCAGTAGGTTGTGAGGAGGATAAATGAGGGCGGGATGAGGAAGTCGCTGGAGGTGCTGTCATAGGGGGTGGGGTGGGGGGTGGGGGGAGAGGGAGTGGTTATCAAATTATCTGTTGTTATTGTTATTATTATTATTGTTACTATAATTATAATTATGATTTGTTGATTGTTGTTATTCATTATTATTATGATTTGTTATTCTTATTATTATTATTTTTGTTATTCATATTTTATTATTGTTATTATTGTCATTGTTATTATTATTATCGTTGTCATCATTATCATTTTATTATTATTATTATCATCATTATTGTTGTCATTTTATTATTAAAATTATTATTATTATTATTATTATTATTATTATTATATCATTATTGTTGTCATTTTATTATTATCATTATTATTATATTATTATTATTATTATTATTATTTTATTATTATCATTATTATTATATTATTATTTATTATTATTATTATTATTATTTTCATTAATTATTATCATTATTATTATTATTATTATTATTATTATTATTATTATTATTATTGTTGTCATTTTTATTATTATCATTATTATTATATTCATTCAATTATCATATTATCATTATCATCATCATTATAATCATCATTATTATTATTAATTAAGTTAGCGATGGACATGATTTTTTCTTCATCACCAAATTTGCGTTCATAACAAGAGAGGATCATTAAGAAGAATACAACAACAAAAAAAGAAATTAATGATGATAATAACCTCAACGTTAATGATGACGAAGGTGACGTTAATAACCTGTCTAGAACAACAATAATAATGATTGTGTCCGTAGTAATAACAGTTGTAGTGTTAATGATAACGAAACCAGCATTAGTAACATGAATACAAAAACAATAATAAAGTGATTAGTAATATTTACTTTATTAATGATAACGAAGGGGTCATTAGTAGTAACAAGTACAATACTAATGATAATGAATTAGTAAAAAAGTGATGTTGATTAAAGTTAGTAATAATAATAATCACAGTATTAATGATAACGAGGGAATTAAAAGTAATAAATACAATACTAATGATAAGGAATGTATAAAAAGTGATGTGAAAGTTAGTAATAATAATTAGAGTATTAATGATAACGAGGGAATTAAAAGTAATACAAGTACATACTAAAGATAATGAATTTAAAAAAAGTGATATGAAAGTTAGTAATAATAATTAGAGTATTAATGATAACGAGGGAATTAAAAGCAATAACAAGTACAATACTAATGATAATGAATTTCTAAACAAGTGATATGAAAGTTAGTAATAATAATTAGAGTATTAATGATAACGAGGGAATTAAAAGCAATAACAAGTACAATCCTAATGATAAGGAAATTATAAAAAGTGATGTGAAAGTGAATAATAATAATCACAGTATTAATGATAGCGAGGGAATTAAAAGCAATAAATACAATACTAATGATAAGGAATTTCTAAAAAAGTGATGTGAAAGTTGGTAATAATAATTAGAGTATTAATGATAGCGAATTAATGGGAATAATCCTCGCCAGACAAGGCATTCTCTCTCGCAGGCGGATCGGCTCGCGAACCAAAAGTCAGACGGACAGTGATTTGCAATTTCTCTCGCGCTAATTCGTCGCGCGATTGTCTGGCGAGCGATAAGGGAGAGGGAGAAGGGAGGGAGGCTTAGAGGGAGAGTATAGGGAGGGTAGAGGGAGATGAGAGAGAGAGAGGGATGGGTAGAGGAAAAGAGAAGGGAGAGGGAGAGGAGAGAGAGAGGGATGGGTAGAAGAGGAGAGAGAGAGAGAGAGGAGAGAGAGAGAGAGAGAGAGAGAAGAGAGGATTAGAGAGGGGAGAGAGAGAGAAGAGAGGAGAGAGGATGGGTAGAGAGGGAGAGAGAGAGAGAGAGAGAGAGAGAGAGAGAGAGAGAGAGAGAGAGAGAAGAGAGAGAGAGGAGAGGGAGAGAGCAGAGAGAGAGAGAGAGAGAAGATGAGAGAGAGAGAGAGAGAGAGAGAGAAGGAGAGAGAGAGAATGAGGGTAGAGGGAGGGGAAGGGAGGGTAGAGGGAAAGAAGAGAGAGGGAGAGGGAGTGAGGAAGGAAGGTAGATTAGACAGAGAGAGATGGGGGAAAAAGAGAATGGGAAACGGCTGCGAGAGGAGAGAGGGAAAGAGAGAGGGAGAGAGAGAGAGCAAAGAAGAGAGAGAGATCGCCCTGTCATTAACCCCCTCCCCCCCGCCCGTGACTCCTACCGGATGGCGCAGATAACCCCCCATGGAGGTCCTATCGAGAGGGGGACCGCGGTGTGGCGAAGGAGGTGGAGCGTGGAGGCGGAAACGGTGGAAGAAAATGGAATGGAGAGTTAGGGGCGGTGAGAGGCAAGGAAGAAGTTTAGGGCGGCAACGGAGGTTGGACGGTGGGAGGCAGGAGGGCAAGTGAAGTTACGTGGCTGGAGAGGATAAAGGGATGAGCCCGTTTAGGGGAAGGAAGGAGGAGGAAAAGGTGGAGAAGTGGAAGTATTGGTGGAGAGGAAAGGAGAGGTTTAAGTGCGCGAAAAGACGGTGGAGGTTGGAGGAAAAAGTGGAGGGAGGCAGGAAGTGTAAAGTAGTGGGGGAGAGGAAAGGGCAGGAGCGGCCTTAGGGGAAGGAAGATGGAAGAGGCGCGAAAGTAAAAACCATGAGATAGAGGGGGGAAGGGTGAGCGTCTAGATAGACGAGAAGTGAAGTGGTATGGAATAGGCAGGAGGAAGGCCAAGGGAAAAAGTAAAACAGAAGAAAAAGATGGAGAGGAGGAAGGAAGGAAGGAAAAGAAGCAAGAAAGCAATAGGAAATGAGGAGAAGCGACAGGCAAGGAAAAGATCAGCCAGAACGAAAAAGTAAGAGAAGCGCAGGAGGAAGGAAGTTTAAAAAAGGCAGCGAAAAAAGAAGAGGAGGAGGAAATGGAAGGCAGGAGCAGGTGAAGGCATAAAGGTAAAGAGATGGCAGAAGGAGATAGCGAGCGTGAAATAGGAAGGGATAGGAAAGGGAGGCAATGGAAGGTGAGGAAGGAGGAGGAGGTAATAGGGAAGGGACGGAAGAGGAGGAGAAGTAGGAAGGGAAGGGATGGGCTAAGGCTAAAAAGGGCCTGGAGGGCGACCTGCCTCGCCCTGCGTCGTCAACCGCCTCCCACGTGATGAAGTCCGAGGTGGAGGCGCGACTGCCTCCCGCCAAGGACTCGAGGGACGACCTGACCCCCCCCCCCCCCCGCGCGCCCCCCACCCCAAGTGCAGCGGCAGGTTGGTGGCTAGCGGGCACGGTTTGGTCATGGCGAATGTGGCCCCGGCAGCGTGCATGATAAGGGCATTGTCTGCAGCTGAGCTCCCTCTCTCTCTCTCTCCCCAATTCTCCCTACCCCCTACCCCCGGCCAGCTCGATTTTCCTCCTGTTGCTGTGGGAGACACGAAGGGCGGGAAAAAGCGCGCGAGGAATAAGGGAGCCCCCTGAGATGATGGAGGAAGGGCCATGGCGAGAGCCTGGACCTCCATTCGGGGCGGCGTCGCGAGGGGGGTCCTGCCTCGTCCTGCGGCGGCCACGGGCGCACGGAAGACGGGCGTTCGGTACGAGGGCGTCTTGGGGGCGTGCGTGCCGATCCGCGGAGATGGGAGGAGGGGGCAGGGGGGGCGGGGGGGGGGGGAGGAGGTTTAAATCCCCGGGTCGAGCTGCCCTGGAGGCTGCGGTGGGCGTGAGGGACGAGGACGGGAGGGAAGGTTTTGTAGTACTCGGAGGAGGAGGTGAGGAAGGAAGGAGGAGGAGGAGGGTGAGGAAGAAGAGAAGAGAAGAAGGAAGGGGAGGAGTAGTGAGGTGGTGGTGGTGAAGGAGGAAGAGGAGGGAGAGGGATGGGAAAGAAGTTGGGGGAAGGAGAGCAAGAAAGGACGCGGTGAAAAAGAGAAAGAGAGCTCGAGAAGGAGAAAATGGAAAAAAAAATTGAGGAAACGAAAAAAATAAGAAAGGAAGGGAGGAAGAGAAAAGCGGGGAATGAAAAGAGGCGAAGAAGTAGGAAAGGGAAGAAAGGGAGGAGGGGGAGGAGGAGGAGGAATCCCAGGAGGCCTGTTGCAGCCGGACCGAGAGTCCTATGATGCGCGCCGCGGCGAGGAGGAGAGGAGGAGGCAGGAGGGGAGGAGCGAGGAGGAGCAGGAGGAGGAGGATGGAGGAGGGAGGAGGAGGCAGGCAGGGGGGTGAGAGGAGTGGGTGCGAAGTCAGCGAGGTCAGCCGAGGAAGGCGCTGACACCACGGATATCACGAACACGGCGCCTTCGCTGCCCGCGCCGCCCTGGGACACTCCTCGCCCGCGTCGGCTTCGGAGGCACAGGCTTGGGCGGAGGCGAGTGTCATCGGCGGCGAAGGTTACGTAGCGGACGCCCAAGGTTTGGCGGAGGTGTAGGGGTTGGGGGCGGGGCGAGAGGGGGGCGTGGCTTAGATCCCCTGCCAATCGTGACTCCGGAGCGTGTTCCCGACGTGTTCAGGGAGGTGGAGGGCACGTGTGGACCTTGAGGGGGGGGGAGGGGGAGGCTTTTTGTTATTCAGAGACGTTTTCAAAAAAAAAATATAAAGGAAAAAGAGGTTGAGGCGGGTGATTGGCGAGGATAGGCGTGTTAGTGAGGAGTGCTTGGCGAGGATAGTTTTCTTCTTTTTCTTTTTCCTCTTCTACTACTACTTTCTCTCCTTCTTCTTATTTTCTTCTTTTTACTGAGGAGTCCCTGGTAAAGTGCGCGTGAGGATAGAGCTTTTAATGAGCAGTGCTTGATGAGGACAGGCTTTTTAGCGAGGAATTCCTGGTCAAGTGCGCGTGAGGAAAGGCCTGTTGGTGTGGATAGGCCTATAGGTGAAGGTGATGTGATACTAATATTCCGACGGTGAAAATACGGAGACAACACTGAGGTAGGCCTATGGTTCTCCTTGCTGTCGTGATCGCTAAAATGTTTTTCTTGGGCATATTTTTTTTCTTTTCGTCTCGTCTCCAGTTTCTTTCACATGGGCATTGCTTTAGAGGGGGCGAGGCAGTCGAAGTCAAGCCGGGAGAGGAAGGGGGGAGGGAGAGAGAAGAGGGGAGAAAGGGAAGAGAGAGAGAGAAACTGAGAGAAGAGAGAGAGAGACGAGAGCGAGAGAGAGGAGAGAGCCCGAGAGAGAGAGAGAGAGAGAAGAGAAGAGAGAGAGAGACAGAGAGAGAGAGAGAGAGACAGAGAGGAGGCGAAGACGGGCGTGAGTGGGCGTGGTGGCAAGCAGACACTTAGGCAGACTCGCCCGCGGTGATCCAGGACCTGTCGGGAGCTTACCTTGAGACACTGGACGGAGGACGTGAGAAAGAGGAGTTCGGAAGAGAGACGAGGCGATGGCGGGAAACGAGAGGTGCGACGTGGAAGCCACTCGACCGAAGCGGGGAGATTGGGGACGGGAATTATGGAGGGGGAAGAGAGGGGAGAAGGGGGAGGAGGGAAATGAGAGGGGGAAGGAGAGAAGGAGAGGGGAAAGAGGGAAGGAGAGAGGGAGGAAGGAGACAAGGAGGAATGGGAAGAAATGAGAGAGGGAGGGAGAGGAGAGAGGAAGAAGGAGAGATAGGGAGAGAAGGGAGGGAAGAGAGAGAAGAGAGATTAGAAGAGAAAAAAAAAAAAAACAGACAGACAACAAGCAAAAGAACGAATCTCCCTATTTATCTGCCAAAAAAATATCTTCTTTTTATTTCCTTCGTTTCTCTCTCTGGACCGGCTACTAGATCAGCATCTCGAAAGGCAGTTGAATGTCAAGCCGGGGAATGAGAGGAAGAGAGAGAGAGAGAAGAGAAGGGAGAGGGAGAGGGAGAAAAAGAGAGAGAGAAGATAGCAAGAGAAAGAGAGAGAGGGAGAGAGAGAGAGAGGAGAAAAAAAAAAGAAAAGAGAGAGGGAGAGAGAGAAAGAGAAAGAGAGAGGGAGAGGAGGCAAAAAGGAACTGCAACACCCCGGGCGCCCAAATCCCGAGCTGCAGAAGTGCCCGTGATTCAGCATTGACACGAGATGCGACACAGACCTCGGGCGTGCGGCTGCGTCGGAGGTGTCGGGGTGACTGACGAAGGATTTTGAGGCGTCGGACTCGATGGGGCCGAGTTGTATTTTTGTTATGTTTTTTTTTTATTTATTGTTATCATGTTTACTCATTTATCTTCATTGTATGTATTTATTCACTTATTTTTCATTCACGTTTTTAGTTAGTTATTATTTTATTTATTGGCCCTCTCGCTAACTTTCTCTCAGACCCTCTCTTTGGCCTTCTCTCTGACCCTCTCTCTGGCCTTCTCCTTGGCCCTCTCTCTGGCCCTCTCCCTGGCCCTCTCCTTGGCCCCTCTGGCTTCTCTCTGGGCCCTGGCCCTGTCCCTCGACCCATCGACTCGAGGGCGTTGTGGCCATGGCAGGCGCGCCCCGGGACTCGCTTCTTCGTCTTCACATTTCTCAAGGATCTTTTGTCTTTTTGCCTGGATGAGAAATGCCTCTGGACGGGTTCTGGCGAAGGGCTGGCGATCCCCCGCGATGTCTGTCTGTCTGTCTGTCTGTCTGTCTGGCTTGTCTCTGTGCCAATTCGTGTTCTTTTTTCTTTCTTTCCTCCGTTCTTCTTTCTCTCTTTTCTTTTGTCTTATTTTTTCCTTCTGCTGCGCCTCTCCTCCTCTCCTCCTCCTCCTCTTCTTCTTTTTCCTTCTTCCTCCTCCTCACCCCCCTTCCTTACCCCCTTCCCCCTTCCTCCTCCCCTCTTTCCATCCTCCCCTTCCTTACCCCTCCTCCCCCTGTGCCTTCAGATAGCGTTCCACCTGGATGCTCGCCCGCGGGGCACGTTCCCCTCCGGGCGCGAGCTCCTGCTTAGGACCTTTTTGCGGGGCGGCAGGTGGTGGTCAGGGCGCTGGTCGGGCCGGGGGAGTCCTCAAAGCAAACAGGGGGGGGGAGGGGGAGGGGGGAAGGGGAATGGGGAGAGCGGAGGGGGGGAGGGGATGGAGGGGAGAGGAGAGGAGGTTGGGGGAGGAGGGGAAGGGAGAGAGGGAGGGGGTGTTGGGGGGAGGAAGGGGAAAGCGGGGGGGGAAGAAGGGGAGAGCTGGGGGGGGGAGGTGGGGAGAGCGGGGGGGGGGGGAAGATGGGGAGAGAGGAGGGGGGAGGTATGGGGAAGTAGAGGGGGGGGTTTGGAGGAAGGGGGGGGGAAGAAGAAGAAGAGGAAAGAGAGGAAGAAGACCCTGAGATAATTCTTCTCCCGGAAAATGGATTCTTTAAGACGATGCCCAAGAACCTTAGCATCTAAGGAGCGGGCACCCTCCTCCCCCTCCCCCCCCCCACACGTAGCCATACCCTCCTCCCTTATCCTAACCCAACTCCCATCCTTTCCTTTCCTCCTTATCCCCCTACTCCCTACTCCATCTTGGGGTGGATTTACCGGGAAGGAGAGCAGCAGGAGTAGGAAAGGGAGAGCAGGCATTGCAGGTAATGTAGACAGGGTGCAAAGTAGACACAGCAGTAGCGCACAGTAGGACAAGGAGGAGTGCAAGAAGAGAGTGCAGGCAGTGCAGGCAGGAGGACAAACAAGGGAGTACCTGCAAAGTAGACAAAGCAGACCGGAGCACAAGGAGGAGTGCAAGCAGGAGTGCAGGCAGGACGAAAAGGGAACACAGTCAAAGCAGGCAGGAGAACAAGGAAGAGTGCAGGCAGGAGAACAAACAATAGTGCAGGCAAGGGGACAGACAGGAATGCAGGTAAAGCAGGCAAGAGGACAAAAAGGGAGCACAGTCAAAGCAGACAGGAGAACAAGCAAGAGGCAGCAGCAGACAGGAGTGCAAGGGAGAACAAGCAGCGCAGGCAGTGCAGGCAGGAGGACAAGCAGGAATGCAGGCAAAGCATCCAACGCGCGCAGGAGGACGAGGAAGAGTGCAAGCAAGAGTGCAAGCAACGCGCGCAGGAGGACGAGGAAGAGTGCAAGCAACGCGCGCAGGAGCACAGGCGGAGCGCAGACCGGAGTGAAACGCGCAGTCGGAACCCAAAGGTCAATCCCAGCATCCGGCCGGAGAGAAGAGTGCTTGCCAGACTGACCACGGTCGCTCGGGGGCCCCTGGGGAGTGCTCGGGGGCCCCGGGGGAGTGCTTGCGAGTGCTTGCGGGGGAATCGGCCTCGGGGCTGTCATGGTCTGCTTGGCAGGGATTGGCATGGGTTGGCAGGGCCTTTCGGGAGAGAGAAGAGAGAGAGAGAGAGAGAGAGAGAGAGAGGAGAGAGGAGAGGAGAGAGAGAGAGAGAGAGAGGAGAGAGAGAGAGAGAGAGAGAGAGAGAGAGAGAGAGAGAGAGAGGAAGAGAGAAAGAGAAGAGAAGAGAGAGAGGAGTAAAGAGGAGATAGAGGAAGAGAATCTTAGTTGGGAAGAACTGGGTGGACTTTTTATTGTCATTTTCCTGCTTTTGATCCCACTCGCATACTTCTCTCTCTCTCTCTCTCTCTCTCTCTCTCTCTCTCTCTCTCTCTCTCCTCTCTCTCACTCTCTCTCCTCTCTCTCTCTCTCTCTCTCTCTCTCTCTCTCTCTTCCCTCTCTCTCTCTCTCTCTCTCTCTCTCTCTCTCTCTCTCTCTCTCTCTCTCTCTCTCTCCTCTCTCTCTCTTCTCTCTCTCTCTCTCTCTCTCTCTCTCTCTCTCTCTCTCTCTCTCTCTCTCTCTCTCTCTCTCTCTCTCTCTCTCTCTCCTCTCTCTCTTCTCTCTCTCTCTCTCTCTCTCTCTTCTCTCTCTCTCTCTTCTCTCTCTCTCTCTCCCTCCTCTCCTCTCTTCCCTCTCCCTCTCCCTCTCTCTCTCTCTCTCTCTCTCTCTCTCTCTCTCTCTCTCTCTCTCTCTCTCTCTCTCTCTCTCTCTCTCTCTCTCCTCTCTCTCTCTCTCTCCTTCCCTCTCTCGCTCGCTCGTCTAGACACGGATGCCCCCCCCCCCCCTTAAGGTCAGTGTTGAGTGCACTCCTTCCTTCTCCTCTTCCCTCTCTTCCTCCATTTTTCCTTTTCCGCTTGATATTCTTCTTCGTCTTCTCCCTTTCTCCATAATGCTCTCTGCCTTTTTTCTTCATCCTCTACTTCTTCCTTTTTTCCTGTTCTTCTTTTTTCCACTCTCTCGTCGTTTCTTCCTTCCCTTCTCTTTTCTTCTCCCATCTCCTTTTCCTCTTCACGCTTTTTCTCCCTTCCTCCTCGCTTCTCCCATCTCCTTTCCCTCTTCCTTCTCTCTTCTTGTTCCTCTCCCCTTCCCATCTCCTCTCCATATCTCCTCTCCATCTCCTCTCCTCTTCTTCTCCCCTTCCTCCAGCCCCTCCCCTTTCCTCCACCTTCTTGGCCTCCTCAGCAAGCAAAAAGTGCCACGGAGGGTGCGTGTCCCGGCCGCCGCGTGGGTCGAGCCAGACGTCAACAAGAAAGGCTCGGTTCTTCGCTTGAGCTGCGCGTTCGGGGTCGCCATTATCTGCTTGCTTGTTTTCCCCGTCGGCACAGGTGCTGCCATCCCCCCCCCCTCCCCCCTGCCCTGCCCGTCCGATTTCTCTTTTTCTGAATGTAATTGTATCCTTTGATTCGTTGGCGCAGCGGAGAGATGTTCCTTTCATTGCGGGCGGAGCGGGGGCCGACAGAGGGTCCCGTTGTGGGGCGGCGGCGCGGGGCCCGGGGGATTAGGATGTGCCTGCGCTGGTGCGGCGACTGTGTTGTCCTGCTGGAGATTGGGAGAACGTTCCCCAGGAGGAGCTGACGTCACTCCCCTCTCTGTTTACTGGGTAGTCTCTCCCGGCGGCGACAGATGGCGGGCTTGTCGCCTTGCCCAGTTAGAGGGCTCTGTGCCATTCCTCCGTCGGCGCTGCGATGTGGTCTTATCATCAAGCCAGAATGGAAAGCCCCATTTTTTAAGAGGCTCTAAAGCTGGGCGCCGTGTGGGTGGCTTTGATCCGACGCCGTCCACTCGGACGCGCGCCCCGTCAGCCCTGGTGCAGCTCCTGTAATTGGCGAAGACAATCTCGAGAATGTTTGGACCCGATCAACCAATCATTGTTGCACCGCCTCGCCCGCCTGCTGGCCGCCCCTCCGCCCTCCTCGCCGGGGTGGCTTTCGTCGCGCCCCGAATTCCCGCTGCATTTGCTCTCCGCTCGAAGGGGCTTCCATCGCCGTTCGAGCCCCTTCTACCCCGTCTCGCTTGTACGTGTGCGATTGTTCATTCTCCCGGGCGTCCGTGGCGATCTCGGCGAGAATATTCATAATGCCGTTGCTACAGCCCTTCGAGCTGCTGCGACTGTCCGCTGGTTTAATTATCACGTCATTACTCGCCCCGCCGCCGCAGTGATGGCCCCTTCAGCTGTGGCCTCCGCGGGATGCTTTTGGGGATTGTAAAAAGGGGGAAAGCTGTAAACAAGACGCCACATAAAATAGCCATATATCTACTATGATGCGAGGCACAGTCGCGGGTTGTTGGCTCCCTTCCCTCTCCTCCTCTTCTTCTTCTTCTTCTTCTTCTTCTTCTTCTTCTTCCTCTTCTTCCTCTTCCTCCTCCTCCCCTTCGTTCTCTGGCCCCTCGCGTGTGGGGGGTTTCTTCTTTCAGTCTGTCCATCTTTTGTTTCCTTTTCGTTTTCCCTTTTCCGTTTCTCTCTCTCCTAGTCCCTCTCCTCCGATTCCTCCTATTCCCTCTTCCCTCCCTCCCCACTTCATCGCGCTCTCTTTCCCTTTCCTTCATTTCCTCTCTCAGTCGTCCTCAGAATAGCCTGTAGCCCTCTGGTGGTCTGTAGCCCTTCCG
>NW_020868324.1:307807-336126 GCF_003789085.1 Penaeus vannamei
AGAGGATGGAGAAGAAGAAGAAGGAGGGAGGAAAGGAGGAGGAGGGAGAAGAGGAGGAAAGAAGAAGAAGAAAAGGAGGGAGGAAGAGTTGAAGAAGGAGTAAGGGAGGGGGGAAGGTAGGGGTGGGGGTGGGTTGCACGGCTTCCTGAAATAGCGTGTTTGTTTTTGTGTATGTTTCAATGTTTTTGTAATTGTTCTTGTTTTTGTTGTCTGGTTTTGTCTTTTAGTTCGATTGATTTAGATGAGCTTCTATTATGGTGATAAGGCATGGCGTTGACTGATTCATCCCCCAAAAAGTGAAATATACACAAATGGTGAATTGATAAATGAAGGAATAAATACAAGAAAAAAATATATAAGAGTATTAAGAATATAAGAATATTAAATTAAGAATAAGAATATTAAAAAATATAAGAACATTAAGAAATTTAATGATAAATTGATAAATGATATAAAATACACCCATTAATGATAAATGAAATAGAAATAAAATAAACAAAAAATTAATAAATCAATAAGAATTTTTAGAATATACAAAATTTAATGATTAATTGACAAGAATTTTAAAGTATACCAAAAATATAATTGACACATAATAAGAATTTGAAAAAAAAACAAACAAACAAAAAAAAGATAACCGCATAAGAATTAAAGAAAGAAAATAAATAATGAAAGACAAATGGCACCATCCCCCCCCCCCCCCGCCCATCACTTACGCCCGCCGCCCATATTAACTAACCGTGCGAATTTTAATTGACGATTTTTTTTCTTCTTTTTTGCAGGTGAGTCTTCCTATCGGACGCCAGGTGACGGAGACGAGGAGACAGGTAAGGTGAGGGGGGTGGGAGGGGAGGAGGGTGGGAGTAGGAGAAGGGGAGGGGGTGGATGAGGAAAGGGGAGAGGGGGGTATGGAGATGTGAGAGAAGAGGGATTGGGAGAGGGATAGAGAGAGGGGATGAGATAGGGAGGAGAGAGAGAGACAGACAGACAGAGACAGACAGACAGACAGAGAGAAAGAAAGAGAAGAGAGAAGACGAGAACGAGAACGGGAGAAAGAAACAGCCAGAGAGACAGAACGAGGATAAAATCCAGAGAAACGGAGAGAAATACGGAAAAAGACGAGCCGGCATCCGAGAAAACGGGTAAGTGACATGCCTCCGCCCTACGCCCACGTCCTCGCCGACATGACACTCCCCCCCCCCTCTCCCCTTCACCCCCACCCACCCGGCCGCCCGTCATGAGGTAGGCTTCGTTAATTGCTCGGCTGGACAGGCGAGGGGGCGGTGTTATGAGGGCGTGCAGGGTTTGATCGGGTGGTGGGCGGGGGGCGGGTGGATGGGTGATGGGTGGATGGGTGGCGGGTAGGTGTGTATGTGTGAATGGGCTGTGTGACGTTGTTAGTGTATATGTCTTGTTTACGAAGGTTTGTGTGTGTGTGTATGTGGGTGGGCGGCTGTGTGTGTGTGTGGGAGTGTGTGTGTGTGTGTGTGTGTGTGTGTGTGTGTGTGTGTGTGTGTGTGTGTGTGTGTGTGTGTGTGTGTGTGTGTGTGTGTGTGTGTGTGTGTGTGTGTGTGTGTGTGTGTGAGAGAGAGAGAGAGAGAGAGAGAGAGAGAGAGAGCGAACGAGCGAACGAGCGAGTGAATATCTCTGTGTATCTACGTTCGTGCGTACGTAAGCGCACGGCTCTCGACCCTAGACTATACGAAAATAACGCTCCTTGTTTGAAGGGGAAGTAATTAATTTTATCGCTGCAATCCCGCGCCTGTAAAGGAGCCAGCGAACCTGTGTCAGTCGCTTTATTCTGTTGTTGGGGTAATTACGCCCTTATTTGGGGGGGGGGCGTACGCTAAGACCATACGGAAAGTTCATACGCAAAGACCATACGCACATACGCTTAGACTGTACGGATTCATACGCAAAGACCATACATAAAGACCATTCGCAAAGACCATACATTAAGACGGACCATTAAGACCATACATGACCATTCGCAAAGACCATTCGCAAAGACCATACATAAAGACCATACGCTGAGACGTGCGCTCAGGCTATACGCAAAGACCGAACGCTGAAACCATACGCCAAGACGTACTTAAAGACCATATGGTAAGACGTACGCGTATACTGCACGTACGGAAGCCCATGCACACGCGCGCGCACTTACACGGACGCCCAGATATTCTTTTTATGTCCATTTTGTTTGCATTCTTTGGAGAATAGTGTTGTTGGTTTTGTCGTTATATTATTATTTTATTCATTTATTATAACATTATTATTATTATTATTATTATTATTATTATTATTTATTATTATTATTATTATTATTATTATTATTATTATTATATATCGTTATGTTTTTATCCTAAGTTTATTAGTACTATCTTCATAGTTAATACATTTATCATTATTATCATTAATATTATTATTGTCATTATTATTATCATTATCATTATTATTATGTTATTATTATTTTATTATTTTTATATTATTATTATTATTATTATTATTATTATTATTATCATCATCATTATCATCATCATTATTATATTTATTATTGTTATCATTATTATCTTTTGTCATCATTATCATTATTATTTATTGCTATTATTGGAGAAGCCGAGCAGGTCCTTCGGGAGGCCCTTCAGGAGGGAGGGGTCTGCAGGGGCGCGGGCGTCGACGGCGAAGGCGAAGGATGTAGGGTCGAGGAGGGGATGGGCGGGGGGGAGGGAGGGAGGGAGTGGAGGGAAAGGGGGGGCGCAGGTCACCCCACCCCCCTCTTGCGGTATCCCGGCAGGATGGTGGGCGGCGAGGGGCACCGCACCGCCCGCGGCACCGCCCCCCCCCCCCCCCCCCGCGCGAGTATGTCATTCATTCCCCGCCATTCATTCCCAACGGTCGAGGCGAGGGCGGGGGAGGGAAGGGGAGGGGGGATGTGGAAAGGAGAGGGAGGAGGAGGGAGAAAGGGGGGGAGGGGGAGGAAGTGGGAAGGAGGGGAGGAGAGAGGAGGGAAGGAGGAGGGAGAAAGGGGGGAGGGGAGGAAGTGGGGAAGGAGGAGGAGGGAGGCGGGAGGAAGCCAGGTTTGAAAGGAAGAGGAAAGGAGGAGGGAGGATGGGGGGAGGGATAGGAGGGAAAGAGGAGGAGGGGGAGGCGAGGGAATTGGGGGGATAGAGGAAGAGGGAGGAAAGGGGGAAGAGGGAGGCGGGAGGGAGAATGACAGGAAGTTGAAAAGCAAATTACAGCGAAAGGAATGAGAGAGAGAATGAGATCGGTGGACGCGCTCTCGCTGCGAACGGGGGATGGCGGCAACTAAGCGATAAAGCAGAGGAAGAGAGGAAAGAAGGAAGAATAGAGGAAGACGGCAGTGACTGAGGGGCGGCGATAAAAGAGAGGAAGAGAGGAAGAAGGAAGAATAGAGGAAGACGGCAATGACTGAGGGGTGGCGATAATGCGGAGAGGAAAGAGAGGAAGAGAGAAAAGAAGGAAGAATAGGAAGGCTACAATGATTGAGGGGTGGCGATAAAGCGGAGAGGAAGAGAGAAAAGGAAGAATAGAGGAAGACTGCAATGACTGAGGGGTGGCGATAAAACGGAGAAGAAAGAGAGGAAGAGAGAAAGGAAGGAAGAATAGGAAGGAAGTGACTGGGGGGGTGGCGATAAAGTAGAGGAGGAAGAGAGAAAGGAGAAAAAGAGGAAGACTGCAATGATTGAGGGGTGGCGATAAAGCGGAGAAGAAAGAGAGGAAGAGAGAAAGGAAGGAAGAATAGGAAGGCGGCAGTGACTGGGGGGTGGCGATAAAGTAGAGGAGGAAGAGAGAAAAGGAGGAAAAAGAGGAAGACTGCAATGATTGAGGGGTGGCGATAAAGCGAGAGGAGAGAGAAAAGAAGAAAAAAAATGGAGGAAGACTGCAATGATTGAAGGGTGGCGATAAAACGGAGAAGAAAGAGAGGAAGAGAGAAAAGAAGAAAAAAGAGGAAGACTGCAATGATTGAGGGGTGGCGATAAAGCGGAGAAGAAAGAGAGGAAGAGAGAAAAGAAGAAAAAAAAAATGGAGGAAGACAGCAGTGATTGGGGCGTGTGGGCGGGGCTTCGCGGCTCCGCTTACGGGATTCGAAAATTCGCGCCAAAGGAACTCGTGGAATGTCGGGTCCGGAGTCGTGTCTCGCCTCGGCAACATCGGGAATCGGGAATCGGGAATGGGAATGGGGAGGGGCGTGGAAGGGAGGGAAGTGAGGAAAGGGAGAGAGGCGTGAAGTGAATGTGGGGGGCGGGGGGAGGAAGGGTGAAGCGAATGGGGGGGGCGAGGAAAGGGGGGAGGCAACATCGGGAATCGGGAATCGGGAATGGGAATGGGGAGGGGCGTGGAAGGGAGGGAAGTGAGGAAAGGGAGGGAGGCGTGAAATGGTGGAGGGGCGGGGGGAGGAAGGGTGAAGCGAATGGGGGGGGGAGGCAACATCGGGAATCGGGAATCGGAATGGAATGGGGAGGGGCGTGGAAGGGAGGAAGTGAGGAAAGGGAGGGAGGAGTGAAGGGATAGGGGGGCGGGGGGAGGTAGGGTGAAGCGAATAGGGTGGGGCGAGGAAAGGAGGGAGGGGAGGGAAGTGAGAAAATGGGTGAGGGGAGGAGTGAAGGGATGGGGAGAGGCGGAGGGAAGCAAGGAAAAGGAGGGAGGAAGGAGGAGGTGGACGTGAACGAGGAGAGGAGGCAAGGAGTGGACTCGAGGATCAGGAAGAATGGGTATTGAATACGAGGGAAGGAGACAAGAAAGGAGGACGAAGAGAGCGAGGAGAGGAAACGAGAAAAACGAAGACGAGAACAAGAAAAAGAGATACAAGCACGGAGGACGAAGAGAAAAAAAGAAAAAAAGAAAAGATACTTTCTCTTAAGACGAGGAAAAGGGAGACAAGAGAAGAGAACGAGGAAACGAAAGGAGACAAGAAGAAGAGAAAGGAAACGAAAGAACAAAGAAAAGAGAGACAGAACCGAGACAATAACGGAGGACGAGAAGAGAAAGAGAAAGAAAAGAAAAGAGACTTTCTCTTAAGACGAGGAAAAGGGAGACAAGAGAAGAGAACGAGGAAACGAAAAAACAAAGAAAAAGAGAGACAAGCACCGAGACAATAACGGAGGACGAGGAGAGAAAGAGAGAAAGAAAAGAAAAGAGACTTTCTCTTAGGAAAAGGCGACTGGAGATCCGCGTGTCCTGGTCGCTGCTTAACCGTCGGGGCGATTTCGCGAATTGCGGCAAGTGCCCGAGGCGGGGCGGCTCCCTCGGGGGTGTTGACTTAGGGCGCTCGGCCGCGGGGAGGCTGGGTGTGCCCTGTGCGGGGGGGGGGGGTGCCTGTGCGACGGGGGGAGGGGGTACGGTGCCCTGTGCGAGGGGGGAGGGGGGAGGGGGTACGGTGCCCTATGCGAGGGGTGAAGGGGAAGGAGAGGAGGGATGGAGGGGATGGAGAGGGAGAGAGGGATGTATGGAGAATGAGGGAGGGAGGAGGGATGGGAGGGGGAGGAAAGGGAGAGAGGGAGGGAGGGAGGGAGAGGAGATGAGAGGGTCCTCCTGCCGCGTCTGGGGCACCGTGACTTGCACTTGGGGGTCGCGTGGGGTCGCCGTGGCACTCTCTGGGCGTTCGTACCCTGGCGTTGCTGACACTCACGGCGAGGAAGCGAAACTGAAATAGAAAGAGTTTTGGCGAAATATATTTTTTAAGCTGTTATTTCTTTCTTTCTTTCTTTCTTTATTTATTTATTAAGTTTAATTATTAATTTATATATATGTATATATATTTTTTTAAGTTGCTATTTATTTATTTATATATTTTTTTCATTTTTGTTTTGTTTGTTTTTCTTCTGTGAGTGTTTAGGTTTAGCGAAAATATTATTTTTTGGACTTGCTTTTCATTTATTTATTTATTTTATTTTATTTACTTATTTATTTTTGTTTTGTTTTGTTATCTGTGAGTGTTTAGGTTTAGCGAGAAAAAAATGTGGACTTGCTTTTCATGTATTTATTTATTTTATTTATTTATTTATTTTTGTTTTTTTTTGTTATCTGTGGGTTGTTTAGGCTGAATTTCAAAAGAGTGCTCGAACGTGGGCGGCCGCGGCACCCTCCTCACGCCCGCCGACTCACCACCGCGTTGGCGCCCGCGAACACAGCGCCAAGTCCGAACGCAGCGCCAAGTCCGAACACAGCGCCAAGTCCGAACGCAGCGCCAAGTCCGAACACAGCGCCAAGTCCGAACACAGCGCCAGTCCGAACGCAGCGCCAGTCGCGAGTGATGAACCCGGATGACGCGGTGGTCGTCGGCGTCGCCAGCAGGAAGCCAGGGCCACAGGTGACCATGCTAGGCTGAGCACGCTAGTGGAGAGGGAGGAGGAGGGGTGGGGTGGGGAGAGGGCGGGAGCGGTCTCACGTGTTGGGGGGAGGGAGGGGAGGGGGACATTGCAGTGCTAGTTCTCAGGTGAACCACTTCTTAGCTATCTTTCCTCCCCCCCCCTCTTTCAGGTGAACCGCCCTCCCCCCCCCTCCTCCACTCTCAGGTGAACTACCCTTAGTCTACACCCCTAAACTATCCACCTAACCCCCCCCCCCTCCCTCCTGGAAAACCAACCCTTAACCTTCTATCTCTTCCTTACCCCTCCCCCATTCTCTTCATTCCCCATCACCCCATACATTCCCTCCTCTCCTCTCTCCTCGTCCCTCCCCACCATTCCCTCCTTCCTCCTTTCTCTCCTCGTCCCTCCCTCCATTCCTTCCTTCGCCCCTTCCTCCCTCTTCTTTTCCGTCTTCGCCCCCTTCCTACTTTCCCTCCTCGCCCTCCCCCCTCCCCTTCATTCCCTCCCCCATTCCCTTTTCACCCCCTCCCCTTTTCATTCTCACCCCCTCCCCTTCATTCCTTCTCACCCCCTCGCGCCCCCCCTATTCCCTTCTCACCCCCCTCGCCCCCCCTATTCCCTTCTCACCCCCTCTCCCCCCATTCCTTCGCCCGCCCCTTCCAGTCCCTCCTGCAGGAAGCCGGGGCCATAGGTGTGCATGGTAGGGTGAGCATGGCGCCGCAGACGACGATGGCGCGGGGGGGAGGGGGAGGGAGGGGGGGGTAGGAGGCCGGCTTTTTTCGGGATTTCGTGAGCGCCGTCGGCTTTCGGGGGGTGGGGGGTGGGGGTGAGGGGTGGGGTGGGGGGGGATTTATTTAGGATTCCCCTCCCCCTTGTGATGTGATGATGGTAGTGATGGTAATGATGTTGACCAATGATAGTGATGATGATGATGATGATGTTTGTAGTGCTTGTGATAATGATGATGTTGATAATGATAGTAATGGTAACGATAATAATAGTAATTATGATAAAGATGACAGTATTATCAGCAATGAAGACGATAGTCAGATAATAAAGACGATATTGATAGTAATAAAAACGCTAGTATATACCCAGTTATTCAGTCTCTCAGTCTCTCAGTTTTTATCAATTCCACACATTTTTAAGACCGAAATACGTCTATTGACTATTACCAGTGCCAGTCACACCACAGGGCCAGTCTATCCATGTGCTCGGGGTTCAGCAGTGCCGCGTCAGTGCCATCTACTGGGCGTAGGGGTCGACAAAGGGTCCTCTGTCTGTAGGTGGGCGTTGGGTAGCCCTTCGTCGACGGGCGAAGGAGGGCTATAAATCGCTTGGAAGGAAAAGGCTACCTCATTTTACCCCATTTTACCCTCATCCTTTGAGATGTGTTTTTTTGGTTCAATAAACGTGTCAAAGTAAAAAAAAAAAAAAAAAAAAAAAAAAAAAAAAAAAAAAAAGAAAAAAGTAAAGTAAAGGTAGAAAAGGTAAAAAAAAAGGCTACTTGTCGGTTTTGTTGGTAGGCTACTGGCGGCTGGAGGTGGGGGGGGGGGGGGTGGCGACGTGACAAGAGTAGAAGAGGTGGGGATGAGGGTGGGTTTCTAAGCAGTGCAAAGAGGTGTATTTGGTCGGTTTCGGCTCCATCCTCGTCGGGAAAAAACACGTATTTCCGACGATGATATAATTGGAAATCGGTTCGATACATCTCTATCGGACTTAGATGTGATAGACACCAGTTAGATACATCTCTTGTATTGTGTATATCAGGCGTAGATGTAGTGGACACCGCTTAAATGCATCAATTGATTTGCGTATATCTGACGTCTCATTTTAATTTTAATTCTCATTTCTCATTCATACCTTTTCTATATTTGTCGCACTGAGCATGGTACGTGATAACAGTTAGTTGATCTTAAATTTGAATGCTGTTATTATATGTATGAGTAAGGAAGCTGAATGATTTTTATACACTTAGTCCAGAGTAGAAAAGCCAAGTAGTTTAAAGAAAATGATATATCCGTTGATAATGTTGAAGAAGATCAATAATTTTTTTTTACATTTTTATCCCGAGTTGAAAAAAAACTAAATTTTTTTATATCGTTTCCGGAATAAAGAATCGAAATAACTTCTTTTTCCACGCATTGTTAGAAACCAAATCATAAATCCATTTTTTTCCTAATCCGAAAGCTCTCGCAGAACGTTCGAAATCCACGCAACTTCGGTTCTCCAATATTCCTTTTACGACGTACGGTGCAACGTTGCTACTCGGTGACCGTATTGCAGAGCGACAGGAGCACCCGAGCTTCTTCCTGCAATGCACCGTAAACACCGGCCATTGTTAGGGGGCGTTAATTGGTTGCACATGTGTTGTTGCTACGGTAGGGGGAGGGGGGCGGGCTTGCAAGCTTCTCTCTCTCTTTTTCTTTCTCTTTCTGGCTCTCTCTCTCCCTCTCTATCTATCTATATATCTATCTATCTATCGATCTATATCTCTTTCTCTCTCCTCCTTCCGTCCCTTTTCACCTTTCTCCCCTCCCCCTTCTTCCCCCCCTATCCTTCTCCTCCTCCTCCCCTTCATCACCTCCCCCTCCCCCCCTTCATCACCTCCCCCTTCCCCTCCTTCCTTCCCCTTCTACCCCTTCCCCCTTCTTCCCTTTCCTTCCCCCCCCCCCCCTCCCCTCCCCCCCTAATGGTCTCTAATACACCTGTCAGCTCCTCCGTACATGTCAGGCTGTCAGCTGGCCGGGCGAATGGGCGCTGCGTCGGTGTCGGTTTATGAATGAATCTTGTAGTGATTACGGAGAGGGTTCTTTACTATCCTTGTTGTTGTTGTTGTGTTATGGTTGTTGTTGTTGTGGTTGTTGCTAGGTTAATGCTGTTGTTGTTTTTATATTGATGTTATTGTTATTATATCCTTGTTGTTGTTGTGGTTGTTGTTGTGGTTGTTGCTAGGTTAATGCTGTTGTTGTTTTTATATTGATGTTATTGTTATTATATTAATGTTGTTATTATATTAATGCTGTTGTTTTTATATTGATGTTATATTAATGCTGTTGTTATTATGTTAATGCTGTTGTTGTTATTGTTGTGGTTGTTGTTGCTTATTTCAATGCGTGTTGTTGCGATTATTAGCTATATTTGTAGTTTTGTCATCCAAGTGATGTGAAATATAAGCATAAGTAAAATAAAAAAAAAACAGAAATATGCATAATACAGAAATATGAGATTCTGGCTTTCAAATGGTTATTAATATTGACATTTCTTTTGTGATCTAATTCCAAGAAGGATACTGGCACTCTAGAACACAAGGCCATGAAATCGCAAGCAGTAGCTCAAGCAGCAACTCAGGTAGTATTTCAAGCAGTAACTCAGGTAGTAACTTTAGCAGTAACTCAGGTAGTAACTGAAGTAGTAACTCAAACAGTAACTCGAGCAGTAACGATTTCTCTCTCGTGTTCGCTTAAGTAACTCAAGTAGTAACTTAAGCAGTAACTCAGGTAGTATTTCAAGCAGTAACTCAAGCAGTAACTCGAGCAGTAACGATTTCTCTCTCGTGTTCGCATGCGAGCTGGCTGAGGGTGACAGAGACCGGCAGGAGTTCGGTGCCTCGAGACCCCCGTTCCCGTTGGCCTCACTGGAGGACCTCGGTGCCAGTGCCAAGCTGTGGCACCGAGGGATCTTCGCCTTCCTTTATGTCTGTCGGTGCCACCTGGATCCCCTGTATGTGTGTTTATGAGCGTGTGAGTGTGTGTACACGTGTGTGTGTGTATGGCCGGGCCGGTGTGTGTGCGCGAGGGCGTGTCTCGGCGGTGGGGTCGGGGCAGCGGGGTCGCCGTGGCAGGAAGGCCGCCATCAGTGGACGCATCGGCGCGGAACACTACCGCCGACCACCGCCTCCCCCCCGCGACCCACCACCGCAAAACTCTCGCGCCCACGCCCGCGTCGGTCCGCGCTCACGCCCGCGTCTGCGTCCTCCTCCCACGCCCGCCCGCCCGCCCTCGCTCCGGTGCCTTTCCGTCGCGGCGAAAAGGACTCCCTCCCCCTCCCCCCTGTCCCTCCGTGGCACTCCCCGGGCGACGAGGGAAGGGGGGAGGGAGAGGGGATGGGGGGGGGGGGCTTTCCGTCGTCAGCAGACCGGCGTTCTCCACCTAATTGACGTGGCGGTAAAGAGACGAGTCGCTTTATTAAAAGCTCTTTAGAATGATGGATCGGCAAGTTGGAGAGAGACAAAGACTACTTTTTTTTCCGTGTCGAGCGCCCTGGGTCCTCACTGCGCCGCCAGCTCTTCCTCGCGTCGGACGAACGAAGACCGAGCCAGGTCTATCATAAGGTCATTGTAGGGTCTACATAGGCCTATATAAGGTCATTGTAAGGTCTACATAGGCCTATATAAGGTCATTGTAAGGTCTACATAGGCCTATATAAGGTCATTGTAAGGTCTACATAGGCCTATAAGGTCATTGTAAGGTCTACATAGGCCTATATCCTATTGGTAAGGTGGGACTATAGGCCCATTGTAAGGTCTACATAGGCCTATATAAGGTCATTCTATTCCCATATATATAAGGTCATTGTAAGGTCTACATAGGCCTCATTGTAAGGTCTAATAGGCCCTTAATATAAGGTCTACGTCATAAGGTCCAGATAAGGTCTTTATAAAATCTATATACATAAGGTCTTAATAAGGTCTATGTAAGCTCTACATAAGGTCTATGCAAGCTCTTCATGTCTACATAATGCCGTTATGAGACCCATATAAAGTCTATTCAAGAATCTATACTTCATAGACGTCGGGTCGAACCCCCTCCGAGCGAGAGAAAACAGTCGCCGGCCGGACTCCTGTCCCCAAATCGTATCGGATTCTCTCGTCTTTCATCGGATTCTCTCGTCTTTCATCGGGGATATCGGATTCTCTCGATCGGATTCTCTCGAATCGATTCTCTCGGATCATCGGATTCTCTCGTCTTTCATCGGAATCGGATTCTCTCGGGATTCTCTCCCGGATTCACTTTTATCGGATTCTCTTGTCTCCTCCGTCTCGCCAACTGACCGCTTCTTCCCTGCGGTTTCCACGAGTGAAATGGAATACGTTTTGTTTTGTTTTGAACTCCGAAGGTCACCGCTGAATCTTCCTTCGAAATTTAGATGTTTTATGCATTTTATCAATTTTTTCCCTTCTATTTCTTCTAGTATTTCTTATTTTTATATCGTTTATTTCGATTTTATTTTTTCATTTCATTAATTTTTTCTTCTATTTGATTTTTTACTATTCATATTTTTTTACCGTTTATTTCGATTTTGTTTATTTTAAATTTGTTTTTCTATTGTTTTTTATTGTTTTATGGAAAGGGGCGTTGACCAGGATGGTGTGAGGCTTCGATCCTGTCTCGATCGGCCGCGTCTGCGTAGGATATGGTTAGGAATTCGGGCTGTATCCTTCGGCTGTCGCGCCTGGGTCCTTGCGCCTCAAATTGAGGACTGCCATTCTCTCTCTCTTTCTCTCTCTTTCTTTCTTTCTTTCTTCCTTGTTTTTATTCCTTCCTTGTTTCTCTTTCTCTCTCTCTTCTCTTCTCTCTCTCTCTCTTCTCTCTCTCTCTCTTTCTCTTTCTCTTTCTCTTCTCTCTTTCTCTCTTTCTCTTTCTCTTTCTCTCTTTCTCTCTCTCTCTCTCTCTCTCTCTCTCTCTCTCTCTCTCTCTCTCTCTCTCTCTCTCTCTCTCTCTCTCTCTCTCTCTCTCTCTCTCTCTCTCTCTTTCACACACACACACACACGTGTACGTGCGTGCATGAGTGCGAAGAGAGATATACATAGAGAAAGAAACAGAGAAAGAGGTACAGAAAGAGATAGAGATAGAAATAGAGATAGAAATAGAGAAAGAAATAGAGATAAAGATAAAGAGAAAGGTATAGTGAAAGACACAAATATAGCGGTAGAGAAAGAGGTAGATATGGATAGAGAGAAAGAGATAGATAAAGAGATTGAGAAAGATGTAGGTATAGAGATAGAGAAAGATAAGGACAGAAAGAGACAGATAAAGAGATAGAGAAAGAGACAGATATAGATATAGAGACAAAGAGAAAGAGACAGATACAGAGATAGAAAGAAAGAGAGAAAGATACAGACATAGAAACAGAGAAGAGTCAGACACGGAGAGAGAGAGAGAGAGAGAGAGCGGGCTCGTGCACACCCTCTGCAACTTGCAACATGTCCACCCTGCGTCTGCCTCTCCCCGGTCACGCTTGCTTGCCTCACGATGGTTTTTCACGCGGTCACCTCATGGTAGGACGAGGGCGGCGAGGGAGGGAACAGGAGAGAGGGGGGGGAATAGGAGGGGTATGAGGGAGGGAAGAGGGGAGGGAGGAGGAATAGGAGGGGTATGAGGGAGGGTGGAGGGGCGAGGGTGAATAGGATGGAGGTAGGGAATAGGAGGGAGGGAGGAGGAATAGGAGGGAAGAGGGAATAGAAGGGGGGGTATGAGGGAGGGAAGAGGGAATAGGAGGGGTATGAGGGAGGGAGGGATAGGAGGGGTATGAGGGAATAGGAGGGTAGGAAAGGGGAGGGAAGAGGGTAGGAGGGGTATGAGGGAGGGAGGAAGGGAATAGGAGGGGTATGAGGGAGGAAGAAGGGAATAGGAGGGAGGAGGGAGGGATGGAAAAGGAGGAGGAATAGGAGGAAGGAGGGAGGGGGAGGGAATAGGAGGGGTATGAGGGGGGGGAGGGAATAGGAGGAGGAGGGAGGGGGAGGAATGAGGGAATAAGGGGATGGAGGAATGAGAGGGAGAGGAAGGGTAGAGGGAGTAGGAGGATAGATGAAGGAGGAGGAATAGGAAGGGAGGGCGAGGGAGGAGAGAAGAGGCGTAGAAGAAGGAAGAGGAGGAGGAGAAAGACGAATATGGCGTCATGCAAAAAGACTGCGCTATCATGACCGTCTCCCTCTGCTGAGCCTTTCCCCTCGCCCCGTCTCCTCCTCCTCCTCCTCTTCCCCCTCTCCTCTCTTCCCCCTCCTCCTCCTACGCAACCTTCTTCTCTTCCTTCTCCTCATCCTTCTAATCCTTTTCTTCGTCCCTCCTCTCTTCCTCCTCCTCCTCCTCCTCCTCCTCCTCCTTTTCCTCTTCTCCTCCCCCTCCCCCTCCTCTTCTCCTTTCCCCCTTCTCCTCCTCCTCCTCCTCCTCCTCCTCCTCCTCTCCTCCTCCTCCTCCTCCTCCTCCTTTTCCTTTTCCTTTTCGGGCCACTGACACAGCTCCTCCGACGCCTGAACCCAAAAGCCTCGAACACACACCTCTCTTCCTAGTACAAAATAGGCTTCCTCTTCTTCCTTTCGTATCCAGGGCTGAAATTTTTGTACTTGGGTTGATTTTTGTACCTGGGAGTGAGCCTTGCATAGTCGTGGTTGAAAGTGGTACCGTGGTTGAAATTTGTTCGGGTCTAATGTTTGTACCACGGATGGAAATGTTGTACTTGGACCTGTACCCTCGGCTGAAACGCGCACCTCGGGATAAAACTTGGTACAGCGGTTGAAATAATGCACTGTAAATAATTTTTTTTCTTTATTTTAAAGCTTAAACTTGCATCAAAGCTTAAAAAAATGATTAGATAACTGGAACTGAAATTTGTAGCTGTGGTACAGCCTTTAAGTAATTTCAAATCGCCCAGTCTTCAATCTCTGTACCCCCCTCCCTCCTTATCCCTGCCCCTCCTCCTCTTCCTCCCCATCCTTCCTCGGCTTCTCCCCTCCCCCTCCCTCCTCCTCACCCCTCCTCTCCTCCTCATCCCTCCCCTTCTCCCCTCCCTCCTCACTCCTCCCCCTCCCTCCCTTTCCCCCCCCTTATCCCTCCCCCTCCCTGAGTGACACACAACACACTAAAGGTTAAGCGGTAAAAACAATGGCCTCGGTTACTACTGAATCACTTAGGGGGAGTGAATGAGGGGAGAGAGGGAGAGGGAAGGAGGGAACGGGTAGAAAGGGAGAGGGAGAAGGGGAGAGAGAGAGAGAGAGGAGAGAGGAGAGAGGAGTGAGGGAGGCAGGCGGAGAGAGGTGGAGGCAGAGATAGAGAGAGATCGAGTCTGAGAGAGAAATGGATAGGAGAGGAGAGGAGGAGATGGAGAAGAGCAGAGGCCCCGACGCGTGCGGGCGCCGTGCCCCAGCCTCCGCCGCCGCGCCCCTCGCGCCCCTCCGGCGAGGCCGACGCCCGGCAGGTCTCGAGGGCGGCGCGGGCGTCGGCGCCCCTGTGGCGAGGCGGCGACACGTGCACCAAGGGGCGCCGGAAGCAGTTACCTTGGCTATTAAGCGAAGAGAAGCGGGCGTCGTGCAACGGGGCTCGTCAACATTGCAAACCCACTCGCGGTGTCTGGCCGCGCCCTGCACCGCACACCCGCGACAGCTGCGCGTGTTGTTGCTGCCGCTGCTGCTGCTGCCGTCGCTGCCGCTGCTGCTCCTTCTAGTCGTTATCTAATTGTTTCTGTTCTGCGCTCGGCAATGGCGACCTGATGGATCGGCCCCCAGCTGCCGCCCCACGTGCGGTCGGGGCGCCTCCCCCTCGCGCTCGTCGTCTCTCCTTCTTCTTATTCTCCTTCTTCTTCTTCTTCTTCTTCTTCTTCTTCTTCTTCTTCTTCTTCTTCCTTCTTCTTCTTCTTCTTCTTCTTTTCTTCTTCTTCTATCCTCCTCCTCCTCCTTCCTCCTTCTCCTCTTTTCGTGAGACTTAATCCAATTGCCCTTTTATATCAATTTTTTTCCTCACTTCATACATCCCAGTATTGCTTTGGAATATCTTCCCTTTCCCTTCTGCAAATCGAAGTAGAATAGTAGTCGTAGCAGTGGTCGTAGTGGTCGTAGTAGTAGGTCGTCGTAGTGGTCGTAGTAGTAGTAGCAGTAGTCGTAGCAGTGGTCGTAGTAGTAGTAGCAGTAGTCGTAGCATGGTCGTAGTAGTAGTAGCAGTAGTAGCCAGTAGTCGTTGGTAGTAGTAGTAGTCGTAGCAGTAGTCGTAGCAGTAGCAGTAGCAGTAGTCGTAGCAGTGGTCGTAGCAGTAGTCGTAGCAGTGGTCGTAGCAGTAGTCGTAGCAGTGGTCGTAGTAGTAGTAGCAGTAGTCGTAGCAGTAGTAGTAGTCGTAGCGTAGCAGTGTCGTGGGGAGCGAGTGTTTGGAGGACGACCCTCTCGGCGTCGGTAGCGTGACTCGGGTCGTGGTCGCCGCGCCTCGTCCCCCGACCACTCCTTCGGGTCGGGACACCTGCACGCGCCCGCTACTGCTGTTGCCGGCGTGGGGCGTCGGGCGGTGTGGCTTGGGGTGGTGTGGGGTGGCGAGATGGTATGTGGTGTGGCTGGTGTGTGGTGCATGGTACGGCGATGTGGTATAGGACCTCGGTGGGGTGTGGCGTCGTGCGGGATTGGCGAGGTGTGGGTGTGAGGTGGTGTGGGGGTGGTGAGATGTTTCTGTGGTGTGTGTGGTGTGTGGTATAGGACCTCGGGTGGGTTGTAGCGTCGTGTGGTGTGGTGTGTGTGGTGTCCCGTGTGGTTGGAACTGCCATGGTATTTGGCATGATATGGAAAGAGGAAGCTGGGGGGGAGGGGGGGGGGAGGGGGCAGGGTAGTAATTCCGTCGTGGAATCCGTGGGAAGGATCGAAAGAGGAAGAAAGAAAGAAAAAGGGGTTAAGAAAGAGGGCGAAGAAAGAAAGGAAAATTGTCAAAAGAAAAGGAAATGTGTTTACTTTTTCTAATTTATTTTATTATTTATTTATTTATTTATTATTTTATTTATTTATTTCTTTTTTTTTTTTTTGGGGGGGGAAGGGGAAAGAAATTGGAATTAATGTTTGCGCGCTTTCGTGCCATCACGCCTCTGGTTGGGTGTGAAATGGGCGGGAATGTGACGCGGTCGAGTTAAAGTGCTTTACGGCGAAGCGAGTTGCTGTATTGGGGGGGGGGTTATTGGGGATATCGTGAAACAACACGCACACGCATAAACAACACACACACACACACACACACGCACACACACACACACACACACACACACACACCACACACCACCACACACACACACACACACACGCACACGCACACGCACACGCACACGCCACACACACGCAACACGCACGCACGCACACACTTTTGGGCGGAGCAAGCACGACCGTTCCATGAGTAGCGGCGTGAAAGTACTCCACGCAGGAGAGGAAGAGAGGGGGAGGAGGAGGAGAAGGAGAAGGAGAAGGAGAAGGAGAAAGGAGAAGGAGAAGGAGAAAAGAGGGGGGAAGGAGGAGGCGAAGTGGTAGGGGGAGGGGGAAGGGGAAGGAAGAGGAGGAGGAGAAGGAAAGAGGAGGAAGAGGAGAAGAAGGAGAAGGAGAAAGAGGGGGAAGGAGGAGGCGTAGTGGTAGGGGGAGGGGAGAAGGGGAAAGGAAGAGGAGGAGGAGAAGGAGAAGAGGAGGAGGAGGAGGAGAGAAGGAAGGAAGAAGGGGTGGGAAGGAAAGAGGAGGAAGCACGGGGGGAGGAGAAGAGGAGGCGTAGTGGTAGGGGGAGGGGGAGAAGGGGAAGGAAGAGGAGGAGGAGAAGGAGAAGAGCACCGGGAGAGCAAGAGAAGAACGGAGAAGAGAGAAAGAGGGGGGAAGGAGGAGGCGTAGTGGTAGGGGGAGGGGAGAGAGGGAGAGGAAGAGGAGGAGGAGAAGGAGAAGAGGAGGAGGAGGAGAGAAGAAGAAGAAGGGGTGGAAGGAAAGAGGAGGAAGACGGGGGGAGGAGAAGGAGGAGGCGTAGTGGTAGGGGGAGGGGGGAGAAGGGGAAGGAAGAGGAGGAGGAGAGAGGAGAAGAGGAGGAAGAGGAGAAGAAGGAGAAGGAGAAAGAGGGGGGAAGGAGGAGGCGTAGTGGTAGGGGTGAGGGGAGAGAGGGGAAGGAAGAGGAGGAGAGCACAGGACAGAGAGGAGGAGGAGAGCAAGAGGAAGGAAGGGTGGAGAGGAAAGAGGAGGAACGGGGGAGGAGAAGGAGGGGCGTAGGCTGGTAGGGGGAGGGGGAAGAAGGGGAAGGAAGAGGAGGAGGAGAAGGAGAAGGAGGAGAGGGAGCGGAAGGAGAGGAAAGGAGGGCCGTAGGAAAGTGGTAGGGGGAGGGGAGGGGGAAGAGAGGAGGAGGAAAGGAGAAGAGGAGAGAGGAGGAGGGAAAGGAGGAGGAAGGGAAGGGGTGGAAGGAAAGAGGAGGAAAGAGCGGGGGAGGTGACAGGAAAGAGAGGGAACGGAGATTCTCAGGAAGGAAAGAAAGGGAAGGAGGAAACGGCAACACATGGAATCGCGCAATAGTTCTCACAAGTGGGAGAAAGGGAGAGGATGAAGGGGGGGGAGTAGGGAGGGAGAGGAAGGGGCCAGGGAGATTTAAATGGGGTTCGGACGATTGTACTGTTAGCGAGGGAGAGGGGGAGAGGGGGAGCAGGGGGTGGGGGGTGGGGGGGGGCACCAGCTGGGGATACGCCAAAAAATGCGGTTTCCGATTGCCGATTTCCACGCTTTGCCGATTTATGCAGTGCTGCGGAGAGGGGAAAAGGGAGAGAATGCGAAAGAGAGAGAAGAGAGGGAAAGAAAGAGAAAGGGAAAGAAAGACAGAGAGGGAGAGGGAGAAAGAACAAAAAGAGGACGAGGAAAATAAGAGAGAGAAGAAAGAAAGACAGAGAGGGAAAAAGAACAAAAGAGAGAACGAGGAAAACGAGAGTAATGAGAAAATGAGAAAAAAAGAAAAGAAAAGAAAATGAGAAAGAAGAAAGAAAATGAGACAAAAAAGGGAAAGGTAAGGTAGGAGAGAGGATTAAATGTTAAAAGCGTACCAACATGAGCCATGCCAGAGAGAAAGAGAGAAAGAAGAGAAAAGAAGAAAGAGAGGCGCTCACACGTGGGAAGGTGTTGGCTCGAGTGCAAAGGAGTAGTGGAAAGTGAGAAGAGAAGAGAAAGAGAAAGGGAGAGGCCAGTCGAAAGAGGGGTGGACGAGGAATGCGAGAGGAGGAAAAGGGAAAAGAGAAAAGAGAGAAAGAGGGGGGAAAGGGAAAGGGGTAGGAGGGGAGGAAGGGGAGGAGGGAAGAGGGGGGAGGAGGGAAGAAGGCGGGAGGGCGAGGAGGAGGGAGGGAGGGGGGAGGCCAGTAGTGGGGTGCCAGGTGGTCCGTTTATGAGAGGTGTGAATGCACAATGCACCCGCCGTGAAAGGGTATTGTGGCGGGGATGCGTGGAAGAGGCGGGGGGGGGGGAGAGGGGGTAGAGAGGGGGGAGGAGGAGGAGGAGGAAGAGGGCGGGAGGAGGGGAAGGGGGAAAGGGGGGGCAAGAGGGGGGGGGAGAGGGAAGTGAGAGGAGGGAAGGGGAGGGAAGAGAAGGAGAGAGGTGGGGAGCGATGGGAGGATGGGGAGGAAGAGGAAAGGAAGAGAGTAGGATGGAGGGGGAGGAGGAGGAGGTGGATAGAGGGAGAGGAGAGCTTAGGGTTTGAGGGAAGAGAGAGAGGAGGATGGGAGAAGAGAGGAGTAGAGTGAGTAGGGAAAGGAAGAGGGGGGGGGGAAGGAAGAGGAAGAGAGGGGTGAGTGGGGGAGGGGTAGGGGAGGGGGAAGGGGAAGGATGATATTACCTAATTAAAGAAAGGAAAAGGAAGTCACAGATACTTGGAAACCGTTGATCGGGGGAATATTGGTGTGTGTGTGTGCGTGCGTGTGTGTGTGTGTGCGTGTGTGTGTGTTGTGTGTGTGTATGTGTGTGTGTGTGATGTGTGCGTGCGTGCGTGCGTGCGTGCGTGTTGTGATGTGCGTGCGTGCGTGTGCGTGTGTATATGTGGCGTTGTGCGTGTGTGTGTGTGTATTTGCGTGCGTGCGTGTGTGCGTTTGTATGTACACACCCGAATATGTACTTATTTGTACCTCAATTTATTAGATGATAACGAATTGAAAACAAAAAAAATCGTCTTCAAACGGCAATATTCCCGCAAATTTTGGACAGATAACGAAGTACATTTTCCGTTCGTTGCAAAATGTGCAAGAACGCAAAAACGTATTGTCTCTGATGTCCGTAATTCTGAAATTCGACTAAAACAACGGAAAGAAAAGAGAGGAAGGGAAATGCACATCTTATCTTGGTCATTTATTTGTGTGCTTATGAATCTGTTTTATTTTTATTTGTTTATTTTTTTACTTTTTTTTAATTTTTTTTTTCATTTGTCTCGTGTATTCATTTTATGTGTGCTTATTAATCCGTATTTTTATTTTCATTCATTCTTCCTTCCTTCCATTCATTCATTTTCAGTTTTTTGTTTTTTCATGGTTTCTTATTTTTCAGTTCATTTTCATTCATTTCATTATTTTCTTATTCATTCTTTCCATTCATTCATTTCTTCATTCTTTCTTTCATTCATCATTCATTCATTCATTCATTCTTTCATTCATCATTCATCACTTTCATTCATTCATTCACTTCATTCATTCCTTCGCGGGCTCTTCGTTGGAGCGTCCAGCCTCTCCCCCTCCCCACCCCTCCCCTCCCTGCATCCTGCGCGTTCCCGATGGGATGAGAGGAAGCGCCGACAGTCCGATCGGCGTAAACGATTCGAATTATTCCGGCCAATTACGGCTAATGGGCGGGCGTGGGCGTTGTCAGCGGCGAGTGTCAGTCATCGGGCGTCAGTCACGGGGCGTCGCGCAGGCCTCCGTGGCTCCCTGGGTGTGCTGTTGACGCGCGTTCGACTCCCTCCTGCTGTTACTCTGCTGTTGCCGGGTGTCACTGCTGTTGTCCCTGTGGTCACGTGGTTACTCCGCCGGGTGCAGCGGTGTCATTACCCGCGCCGCCGTGACCACGTGGGGGCTCGCCAGACGCTGCTATTAGCTGGGGAACGAGGGACGTAACTGGGACCCTGCTGACCACGTGGCTGAGCTGGCTGGAGCCGTTCCTCGGGGGAGAACGGCGTTGGGGTAAGATGGGGTAGAAAGCGTCGGATAATAGGACTAAATAGATGGGAGGGATAGGTCCTGCGCTGGCCCCGCCCCGCCCTGCCCCGCTCTGACGTTAATTCGCGCGAGCTCGGTCCCGAGGGAGTGGCAGATCCTGCTGCTTGTTAACGCCAGTTGTTGCTCTGGTCCTACGCCGGCGCTGGGGAGGGGGGGAGGGGGACCTGATCCTGCGCCGGCGCTGGGGGGAGGAGGGGGGAATGGGGAGGGGGACCTGATCCTACGCCGTCGCGGGGGGAGAGAGGACGGGGGAGGGGGAGGGGGGGACCTGATCCTGCGCCGTCGCGGGGGGAGATCCGACGCCGGGGGGGATGGAGCCTCTCTGCCGACGGCCCGGAGATCGTCGTCGATTCGGTGCGACGTCGGGGGAGCGGGGCGAGGGCGGCGCCGATCGCCGTTAGTCGCTCGGGCGGGTCGCGGCGCCCTCGGCTGCGCCCCACACGGAAGGAGCCACGTGGGGATCCTGTTGGATTTCACGAGATTTAATGGCCTGTTGGGGGAGTAGGCACACGGAGGGGGTTGGCGGTGGGAGGGAGGGAGGGAGGTGGTTGGAGTGAGGAGGGGAGGGGGAAGTGTTGGGGTGGGGAGTGAGGGAGGGCGTTGTGGAAAGGGAGGGAGGGGAGTGTTTGGGGTTGGGTAGGGGGGGTGTTTAGGGGTAGAGCGTGGGGGGGAGGGAGGATGTTGGAGTTAGGGGAGGGAGGGGGGAGAGTCGTTGGGAGGGGAGGGAGGCGGACGTTGTTGGGGTTGGGGATGGAGGCCGGCGGAGTGGGGGGGGGAGAAGTGCAATCGGGGATGCAGGCTGGTGGTGGAAGGCTTAGTGCTTGCGGGTGATTTTGGGGGATTTGATTCGTTGTTTATGCTTGAGGGAATCTTTTGTGTTTAGGGGCTTGAAGGGGATGGAAGCGCCTTTCGAATCTTAGCCAGTCGGCGTTTTCAGTAACCTCCCCCCCCCCCCCCTGAAAAAGAAAATCTTTAGCTTCTGTTGAACCCAGTCGGCTGCGTCTCCCCCTTCCTCTCCCTCTCTCCCCTTCGTCCTCCCTCCCCCTCTTTCCTTCTTCCTCCCCTCTCCCCTCTCCCCCTCTCTCTCTTTGTCTCCCTTCCCCTCCCTCTCCCCTCCTTTTCTCCTTTCCTCTCCCCCTCGTCCCCTCCTTTTCTCCCCTTCCCCTTCTCCCCCTCCCCCTCTCCCCCTCTCCCCCTTTTCCTTGCGCAAGCCGAGATTGAGTTACTAAAAGGGCGGCTGGCGGCGCGGCTCCCGTTCTCGGCGAGGACCAGAGCCGCCCTACCTGGCCGTCATTAGTAACTTTACACGGGGCCAGGACTCTCCGGGGGAAGCAGGTGGCCTCGATAATGGACCCAGGGCACTGACGGAGGGACGCGGAGGGCGTGGGGACGGGGGGGGGGAAGGGGAAGGGGGGGTTGACCGCAAGAACCTATGGGGAGAGCCGAGGTGACCTAAGGGAACACGCAGGAACCTTTGTGGGGAGGGAAGGAGCCGGTGTCCGAGGCGGTTGTTTTGCTGGGAAAAGGAGGGGGAGAGGGGGAGGGGGGAGAGGGGTTTATAAGTGGGGGGGAAGGGTTGAGTGTCGTTACTTAGAAAGGGTGAGAAAGAGTGATGTCGATCTTGTAGAAGTATTTGTTATAGGTGGGGAAAAAGGGGTTTTGGTTGAGCTTTAATTCGGAGAAACTAAGGGAGAATGATAGAGATCTAGAATGATTTGTTATGAGTGGGAAAAGGGATTTAGAAATTATTAAAGGATAATAGAGATATTGAAAGATTTGTTTTCAAATAAAGAATGATAGAAATCTTCTAGAGAAACATGTGTTTATAAATGGAAAAAAAATGGTTGAGTGTTCCTACCGAAAAATTATAAAAGAATGATATAGATTTAGAAAGATTTGTTTCCAAGTGGGGAAAAAAGGGATTTGGTTGAACATTCTTACCGAAAAACTAAGAAAGAATAGGCGGAAAAAAATGAGGGATTTAGTTCATGACGAGAGACTCTAAGAATCTTCAAGACAGAAAAGGTTATATGAAAAACAGAAGAACGGTATAGATTTTTGCGTGAATATTAATGCTTTGGAACCCATAGTGAACTTTGTTGAGCGTGCAGCTGACGTGTTCTTGCAGCGCGATTCTTAAAATGTTTTGTTGTAGGTTATCGTTTTCTTTATTTTTGTTCGTAATTATTATTTCATGTCGTTGATAAAAGCGTCGAAACGTTACTTCCTTCTGAGAACGTTTGCCTCCCTCGTCGGCTACAAGAAAAAAACGTTTAACTCATTTTAGAAGAGAGTACATACTTTATTTTTGTTCGTAATTATTATTTCATGTCGTTGATAAAAGCGTCGAAACGTTACTTCCTTCTGAGAACGTTTGCCACCCTCGTCGGCTACAAGAAAAAAACGTTTAACTCATTTTAGAAGAGAGTACATACCTAAAAACTTTATATTATTTGTTCTTTGATATTTTTTTTTTTTTTGGCGTGATCGTCCTTGTTGTTTTCTTAAGTGATCAATGAGCTTTTTAACTTTTGAGCTTTTGTTGTGCATGTGCGGGCGTCGATCGTGTGGCGTGGGCGTGAGACATGACAGTGCTTGCGAGTGTAACATCTATTCGGCCTTTTGTTTTCTCTTTTCATTTCCTGTTTGTGTTTGTTTTTCTTTATTTTTTTCTTGTCTTTATTTTTAATTTTCATTTTTTTCTATCGCTGTTTTTCTTGTGTGTTTTGTTTTATGTTTTTCTTTGCTCGTTCTCTTTACTTTTTCTTTATTCTCGCTTTTTGTTTTTGTTCTCTCTTTCTTGTCCTCCTCCTCCGCCTCCTTCTTTATCTCCCCCGCTCTTCGTTTTCTCTTTACTACCTTTTTCTCTTGTTTTTTTTTTCTTCTCTCCTTCCCTAATTTCTCCTCTCTTCTTCGCGCCTCTCGCCTTCCCTCCTCCTCTTCATTCTATTCTCGTTTTGTTCTCTCTTTTTTTTTTTCATTCTCTCTCCCCACTTCCTCGTCCTACCCTCTTCCACTTCTCTCTTTCCTCTCTTCTCCCTTTCACCCCTGTTTCCCTTCCTCTTTTCCCCCCTTTCCCCACTTCCTCTCCACCTTCCCCTCTTTCCCACTTTCCTCCTCTCCACCCTCCTTCTCTCCCCCTTCCATTTCTCTTCTCTCCTCTTTTTTCTCTCTCTCTTTCCCTCCCTTCTCTCCTCTGTCCATTTCCTCTTCCCTTGTCTTCACTCTCCCTTCCCCTCATCTCCTTTTCTCTCTCTCCCTTCTCGCCCCCACCTATTTCTCCACTTGCTTCTGTCCACCCGCTTTTCTTCCCCCCTTCTCCCTTCCCTCACTTCCTCTCCCCCCTCTATCTCCCCTTCCCCTCAACTTCTCCCCACTCCCCCCTCACTCCCCTTCTCCCCTCCCCTCCCCTCTTTTCTCTCCCTCTCCGCACCCCTCCCTTTCCTTCTTTTCTCACCCTCTCCCCCCTCCCTCCTTCTCCCACCCCTCCTCTCCTTTTTCACCCCTCTCCCCCACCCACCCCTCACTCTCCCCTCCCCCCCTCCCTCCTCTTCCCCCCCTCCCCTCCCTCACTCTCCCCCAGGGGATATGAAGCAGGACGAATGCCAGGCTTCCTCCAGCAGAAGATTCGAGAAACCCTGGAAGGCGTACGCTTCGCTTGGTTCGGGGACGGGGAGGGGAAGGGGGGAGGGGGGTTGTGAGTAGCGGGAGGGAGTGAGGAGGGAGGGGGAAGGGAGGGGGAGGGGTTGTGGAGTAGCGGAGGGAGTGGGGAGGGGGAAGGGGAGAGGGGAGGTGTGTGAGTAGCGGGAGGTGAGGAGGGGAAGGGTGAGAGGGGGTTGTGGAGTAGCGGGAGGGAGAGGGGAGGTGTGGAGTAGCGGGAGGGAGTGGGGAGGGGGGAGGAAAGGGGAGGTGTGTGGAGTAGCGGAGGGAGTGAGGAGGGAAGGGGGAGAGGGGTTTGTGGAGGTACGGGAGGGAGGGGGGAGGGTGGAGTACGAGGGAGTGAGGAGTGGGAGGGAAGGAGGGGAGGAGGGGAGGGGGTGGGAAAGGGAAGGGGGGGGGGGTACCGGGGGTTATTCCGTCGGCGATTACGTGGTAATGCTATTTTGTGTTCATTTGTCTGTTTGTTTTCTTTGGCAAGTTTTCGCTCGTCTCCCTCCCCCTTCCACCCTCCCCCTACCCCCCCAAGTCGCTCGTAAATATTTTCCTTAGGAGAAAATTAACGAAAAGGAAAGAGTAGAATAAGAAAAAAAACGAAAAAGAGAGAATAAGAAGATAACGAAAGGGAAAGAGTAAAAAAGAGAAAAATAACGAAAGGGAAAGAAGGAAAGAAGAAGAAATAACTCACGAAAGAGAAAGAGTACAATAAGAAACGAAAGGAAAAGAATGAACCAAGAAAAAAAATATATAAGAAAAAAGGAAAGAATGAAAAAAAAAACGAAATTGAGAGAGCAAAACAAGCAATAAAGACAGAAAAAGAGAGAAAAAAATGCAAAATCACGACTGGCAATGATTCGCCCCAAAAACAGAGAGAAATTTGTTCCAACGACCTTACAAAAAAAAATTAAGGAATTAGTATAAGCGGCGAGGGACTGTACTGTAGTTACGGGACAAAAAAAAAAAAAAAAAAAAAAGAAAAAAAAAAAGAGAGAGTTTGCGTTTGTCATGATGAGGCATTCCGGGTCTCATTATGAGGGCTGTGAGGAGGAGGTGGAGGGGAGGAGAAGGATGGAGGGATGGAGGGAGGGTCGATGGTGGGTGGGAAAGAGGGAGGAAAGCGGAGGAGGGAGGGAGGGAAGGGTGGAGGAGGGAGGGAGGGTAGAGGTAGAATGGGGAGGAGGGATGGGAAGGTGGGAAGGAGGGGGAGACGGGGTAAGAGAATGGATGAAGGGATGGTAAGAGGAGAGGTGGGAGGAGGAGGGAGAGAGGAGAAGAAGGAAAGGAGGAGGAGATGTGGAACAAGAACAATGAGCGGAGAGAGGACGAAGAAGAGGAAAGAAGCGAGAGTAGTAAGAGAGGAGAGGAGAAGAACAGAGAAGCAAAGAGGAGGGGGCGCAGGAGGAAAAAGAGCGAGAGGAAGTGGGCGAGGAGGAAGAAGCTTGGAAGGAGACTGTGAAAGGTGTTCGAATGGAGGAGTGGACTAATAGTGAGACACGAGGTGAACAGGTTGGTAGTGAGCGGTAGTTGGATTAGAGAATGACTGTCACAGCAGGTGGGGAGTAGGCCCAGAGGGTGGAGGTGTCCTGAACGATCATATCACGTATAAAGACAAGCGAAGAGGGGAGAGTAGTGGAGATAATGGTTGAGTGAAGAAGAGTGGCGATGTGGTGGGCAGTACGGGAGAGCCGTCCAGACACCAGGTAAAATTTCGGATGTGAGGGAAGAGTGTGCAGAGGAGCAATGTAGAGATATGGCGAAGTAAGAATTCGGAGTGGGCGTCCTCTACGATCGTCGCACCCTCTTTATGCATGGCGGTCCTAATGTCTTGGGTCATTGTGTTTTGATGTGTGCCACGTTTTGTGTTTTTGTGGTTTTTTATGTGATTTGCTTTTTTTCATGTTCTTGTAAGGGTGCTTATCGTGGCGTTTGTTTGTTCCTGTTATGTACTTTTAGCTCCGTTTTTGGTGATGTTGATCGTCCAAGGTGGTTTGGTGCGCTATCTCAGTTCATTTTTATATGAAGGTATTGATGTGTTGGTTAAATCTGATTAATGTAACATAGTACTGTGATTATTATTAATGATATTTGAATTTGAAATTCTAGATTAATTAAAATGTGGTTTATGTGGTGGTGTCATTAGATTGGTTTGTAAGAGTTGTGAGTTAGATCAAATATTGAGTGAATCTATTTGGTGTGTGGTTGGATTTGATACAGATGACGTGATGGTGAAGGTTGGTATGCATTGGATTTACAATGACGACTACATGGGACATAGTATTGAGTAGTTATCATTATAATGGCCGGAAGTCGTTTATAAGGTATTGGACTAGATGTATGAAAGCCTTGAATCGACACGTTGATAGAAGTTATAATTCAAAGATCAAGTGTGAGAAGACACTGGTAAGTGGTGCGAGACAGGTTCAGGAAGAGTGAGTAAAGGGTAGAAGATAATGTATGTTGTAATGTAGATAGCAGGAGAGTATGGTAAGATAGATAGAGAATGTGATAAGTAGTAGAGGGAAGACGATAAGTAGAATGAGAGAAGATTGATAAGTAGATGAGGGTGTGGTAAGTAAGATAGAGAGGAGTTGGTAAGGTAGATAGAGAGAATTTGGTAAGTAGATGAGAGGAGATTGATAAGTACGATAGAGAGATTGATAAGTAGGTAGAGAGATTGGTAAGTAGATAGAGAGAATTGATAAGTAGATAGAGGAGATTGGCTAAGTAGATAGAGAGATTGATAAGTAGATAGAGAGATTGTAAGTGATAGAGAGATTACTTAGAGATGTGATAATAGAATAGAGAGATGATAAGTAGAGTAGAGAGATTGATAAGTAAGTAGAGAAATTAATAATAAAAATAAAGAAATTGATAAAATAAATAGAGAGACTGAGAAGTAAGTAGATACATGAATGGGTAAAGAAGGATTGAAAATAAATGAAATATGACATATAAGTAGATAGGTGCGAGTTAAGAGTGTCCATGGGACGGCGCCCCTCGCAGTGGTCCCCCTCCCTACCGAGCCCCCCTACCCCCCGAGCCGCCGCAGGCCGCCGCCGCCCATCACACGGTTTAAACCACTGGAGGAAATGCCTGCGTCAACGCGCCCTCGCTGCCCGCCAGGTGAGTGCGGGGTGGCGGCCGCGCGACGAGGAGAGTCGGGATGTGAAAAAAGAGAAGGAAATGGAACGAAAAAAAAAAACGACATAAAAAGAAGAGAAGGCAGAAGGAGAAAAAAAAAAAAAAGAAAAAAAAAAAAAAAGAAAAAAAAGACGAAGAAGAAAAGGGAAAAGAGGGAGGAGAGGGGTTCTCTGTCTGGGCTGTCTGTCTCTGTCTCTCTGTCTCTCTATTGCTCTATCTTCTCTATCTCTCTATTCTCGTATCTCTCTAATCTCTTCTATCTCTCTCTCTCTCATCTCTCGTCTCTCTCTCCAAGAGAGGAGATCTTCTCTCGTCGTTCTGCTGCAAGATCTCTCTCCTCGATCTCTCTCTCTCTAGTCTTTCCCTATCTTTGCTCTCTTCTCCTCTCTCTCTCTCTCTCTCTCTCTCTCTCTCTCTCTCTCTCTCCTCTCTTCTCTCTTCACCCTCTCCCTCTCCCTTCCCTTCTCCTCTCCCCTCTCCCTCTCCCCTCCTCCCCTCTTCCCTTCTCCCTCTTCCCTCCTCTCCCTCTCCCTCTCCCCCCCTCCTCTCCTTTCTTCCCTCTCGCCTCCCCCCCTCTCCCCTCCCCTCTCCCCTCCCTCTCCCCTCCCCTTCCCTACCCTCTTTCCCTCTCATGTCCTCCTTCTTTCCCTCACCTCTTCTCTTTCTCCCACTCCATTTTCCCCCTTAAAACTATTTCTTTTTGGTATACCGTCAAATATGGATTTTAAATGATGTCCCGTTTTCTCTAATACTCTTCACCTGCACGTTCGTAAGTGCGTGTCCTGGAAAGAGAAGAGAAGGAAGGAATGAAAGAGGGAGAGAAAGAGATAGAGAGAGGGAGAGAGAGAGAATGGGGTGAGAGGGTAAAGCAGAAGAGAGCAGGGAAGAGAGAAAGGATGAGAGGGTAAAGTAGGAGGAGAGGTAGGGAAGAGAAGAAGAAAATGAGATAAAACGTGGATATGAAAGATGAAGAACGAACGAATGAAGGAAAGAGGGAGGGAGAGGGAAGAGAGGTAAAGAAGAGGAAAGAAAGTAATGGAGGAAATAGGAGGGAGAAATTAGAAGAAAGAAGAAAGAAAAGTGGATAAATGAGGATGGGAGAGTAGATAAAAGAGTGAGTAGAGAAAAGAGGAAGCGAGGGGGGGGGGGGGAAGGAAGAAGAAGAGTAGGGGGAGAACATGAAGAAGAAAGAGGGTGAAAGAATGAGGAGGTAGGCAGTAGGGCAGAGAGAGAGAGGAGAGAGAGAGA
>NW_020868325.1:0-5000 GCF_003789085.1 Penaeus vannamei
CGTGTGTGTGTGTGTGTGTGTGTATATATATGTATATATATATATATATATAATTACATATATATATATTATATAATATATATATATATATAATATTATATAGATAGATAGATATATATGTATAGTATATATGTAATATATATATTTATATATAAATATATATACTATATATATATATATATATATATTATTATATATATATATATATATATATGTATGTATTAGTTATATATGTATATACATTACATACATCATACATCACACACATACACACACACACACACAACACACACACACACACACATATATATACTATATATGTATGTATGTATGTATATATATATATAGACACACACAATCCTCGTGGGAAACGCACGCGAGAACATAACGGTCACGTGTTCGGACACCGTCAATCAGGCGAGCTTTCGGACAGGTGGGAGCGAGGGCGAGAAACCGCTCTTTTGAATTTTCTTTTTGTATTGTATTTACCTATACTTAACCTTATTATAATTATTATCTTGTCTTTATTTATCTATTACTTATATTTATCTTTATTCATATATCCATTTTGATTAATCGTTTATCTATATATTCTATCTATTCATTCTGTTCGTGTGTTGTAGGCTATATTTTATTTCATTTATCTATCTATTAACTTTAGATTTGCAGTATGCCTATTCTATTGAACTATTTTTTTTTTATTTTTTTATTGCTTCCATCACATTTTTTTCTATCTGTTTATATGTTGCATGTTTATCTCATTAATCTGTTTAATTGATTTGTTGTAATGATTTTTACCTCATTAATCTGTTTATTTGTTTTATGTTCCTTTTCCTTGTCTTTTATTTTTTTTTTTTTATATTCAGTCTTTCTATTTTTTTAGGCCTACTTCTCTTTCTAATGAAAATCATTCGAGTGTCGATTTGTTTATTTCTTTGTTTACACTCTCTGGTTAGGATTTTTTGTTCGTTTTTATGTTGAGTTATTGCAGTTTAATGACTTAATTCCTTTGTTTTAAGCATTGGATTATCGTTATTTTTTGGTTAATATGAATTTCTAAAAGCATTTTTGTAAAAATTGTTCAAATTATGTCTCTCTCTCTCTACCTATTTATCTATCTCCACTATCTTGCTTTAATTTTTATCATTTATCTTTTTTTTTTTCTTCGCCTTTGCTGAAATATATATATTCATTGTTTTAATTATTTTTATCATTAGGAAATGAGAATATATGTATGAATAATCTAATCATTAAATAAATATTAACATTTTAACAGCCAGGGTGATAATGAAATAAAGTTATATATTATGTTTTTTTTAGTATCCAATAAATACAAATATATAATTATCGTTGATTAAACATAAATCTTCTGATATATTTACCTTTTCGTTTAAATATTTGAATATTTCCTTCTCTCTCTTTCATTCTCTCCCTCCTTCCTTTCTCAATTAATCTTATTCCTTTCCTCCATTTATTCAGATTCTTTCTGTTTCCTTTCCATGTCCGTTTAATACTATTGTCTCGTTTCTATTCTTTTCCCGTTTCCTTCCTCCTCTTTTCTCTTCTTGTCGCCCGTTTTCTATTATTCTCCTTTTCTCTCTCCTCCCCTTTTCTCAACTCGGGGCCTCTATTTTCTCCTATTTTTTCCCCTTTTCTCAGTTACGTTATTTTCCTATTTTCTTTTCTCGTTTTCTTCCTTCTCTCTCTCTTTCTTTCTATTCCTTCATCCCTATTCCATTCTCGTGCCTTCACTTTCTCTTCCATTGTATTTCCCTTTTATTATCATATGTTTTCCCTCTTCCCTTTCTTTCGGAGGTTTCTGTTGCGTGTTTTCTATTTTCTTTCCTTTTTCGTTTTTATATTTCTTATTATCATTTCATTGTCATTGTTATTATCATTATCGTATTTAATCAATTATCATTAATATTGTCATACTTATCGTTATCATCTATCATGTCATTACTATTATCACTACATTAATATTACAATTTTTAGTTATCATTATCATAATTACTATTGTATCATTATTGTTTATAATATTATTTTTTCATATATACCATAATTATCCATTTTCATAATTTTTAATATTATTATCTTTATCATTATTACTATTATTATTAACACTAGTTTTACCATTATTATTATTACTGTCATTGTTATCATTGTAGTAGGTAGTATATCATTATTAATATGAATATTGTTCTTATCAGTTATATAATTGATTAATTGTCATTTTTATCATATCATTACATCATTATTGTTTATCACTCTTACTATCATCGTTACTTCCACTATCATTATTATCATTATCATATCTACCTATCATTATCATTATTATCATATTTAATTATTATCATTATCATATATATCATTATTATTATTATTATCATTTCATATCATTATCATTATCATTTTATCAATTATTATCATTGTTTGTTATATATTGCATCATTGTTTTATTAGTTTATCATCAACTTTCTCATAATTATTGCTAGAGTAAGAGAAGCAAAAGAGGAAAGTCAATAAGAGCAAAGAAGGACGAAAGAAGGAAGGAGAAGGGGATAGGAGAAAGAAAGAAAGCAAGAGGAAGGAAGAGAAGCAAAGAAGGATAAGGAAAGTTATAAGAAAAAAAGCAAACGGAAGGAGCAAAGAGAAAGCAAAGGAGGAAAGGAAGAGGCAGATAAAGGAAAAAAAAACGGAGGAGCCAAAGAGAAAGCAAAGGAGGGAAGAAAGCAGAAGAGACAAAGAAGGACGAAGAGAAAGGAAGGAGAAGGCGAAGGAGGGAAAGAGAAGAAAGCAAAGAAAGAAAGAGGCAGAGGCAAGAAAAGCCAGAGGAAGCTAAAGGAAAAGCAAAGGAAGGAAGGAAGCAAAAGAGTGACAAAGTAGGCGAAGAGAGAGGAGGAGTAGGGCAGAGAAGGAAGGAGAAGGAGGAAAGCAAAGGAAGAAGGAAGAGGCAGATGAAGGAAGAAAAAAACAAGGAGCCAAAGAAAAGAAAAGAGAGGAAGGGCGAGAGAAAGGAGGAGAGGAGAGGAGGGAGAGAGGAGCCTCACCCCCCCCCCCCCATCCAGGCGCTCCAAAGGGGATTTCAGAGCTCAGTGGGCGAGAGTTCCGGCAGCGAGGAACCGCCGTGACTGGCAGACATGTGGGGGGCGAGGAGGGGGGAGGAGGGGTGGCTGGAGGGAGAGGGAAGAGGAGGGGAGGGGGAGGGGAAGGTTGGGAGGAGGAGGGAAAAGGGGGAGAGGAGGGAGAGGGAAGAGGAGGGGGAGGGAAGGTTGGGTGGAGGTTGAGTGGAGGGGGAAGGAAGGGAGAGGGGAAGAGAAAAAAGGAGGGAGGGTGGGAGAAAGGAAGAAAAGAGAGAGGGGAGAGGGAAAGAGAGAGTGGGGGAGGGAGAGGGAGAGAGAGAAAGGAAGAGAAAGGGAGAGAGAAAGGAAGAGAAAGGGATGGGAGGAAGAGAAAGAGAAACGGAGAGAGAAAGGAAGAGAGAGAGATAAGGTGGGGGATGGATGAGAGGGAGAGAGAAGAAAAACGGAGAGAGAGAAAGAAGAGGAACAGAGAGAGGGTGTGGGGGAGAAAGATGATTTTTCACCACCTCATTCCCCCCCTCCAACTCCTCCCCCTTCCCCAAGCTCCCTTTCCTTCCACCCCCCCTTCCCTTACCTTTCGCCTGCATTCCATCTAACTCCCTTCTTTACCCTCTCGTCTTTCCTCTCTCTTCTCTCCCTTCCCTATCCATCCATCCCGCTTCCTCCCCCCATCCCTTACCCTCTCTAACTTCCTTCCTTCCCCTCCACTTCCTTCAGCCCCCCTCCCCCTTCCTGTCTCTCTTTCCTCTCCCCTCGTCTCCCTCCCACTTCCTTCCTTACCCCCCCCCCTTTCTTTCTCTTTCCCTACCTTCCCCCTCCTCTCCTCTCTCCCTTTCTCCTCTCCCTCCCTCCGTCTCTCTCTCTCTCTCTCCTCCCCCTCCTTCCTCTTCCTATCTCTACCTGCCCTTCCATTCTACCTGGAGGCGGCATCGTTTGAGTCTACCTGTCAATCAACGTCAGTCCATAGGTGTCAGTCTACAGATGCACTTCCGGTTACATGCAGCAAGTATCTAGATGAAGCTGTGAAGGAATTTTGCATTTTGTGGTTCTAGAGTAATAAATACTTTAGTGATTATTTTGTTTATCTTGTGCAATGTCTGTCTATTTTATCATTAATGTCTATCTATATTATTGTCCATCTATCTTATATAATGTCTGTCACTTTTCCTCCGTCTCTCTTGCTGTCAGTCAATTTGTCTGTCTACCAGGTAATCTCTCTGTCTATCAGTTCATTTGTCAATCTATTGTCTATTTAGCTATCAAACCATCTATTTATCTATCTATCCCTTAGTCAGTCTATCTATCCACCAATATATTTATCTATCGCTATGTCTCTCCATCCAAATACCTTATGCATCTTCTTATCTTCTATCTATCTATCCTATCTATCTGTGGTGTCTATCTATTACATGAATATCTTAATGCAACGTGTATAGCCTTGCATTGTCTGTATATGTATCTGTAATGTATGTATATCGTATATGTATGTACGTTGTATGCGCATGTCTGTATATATCTATTTATGTATCTAACACTATCTATCTGTTTACCGGTCTCTCTCTCTCTCCTCTCTTTATCTATCCATATATCTATCTATCTACCTATCTACCCATCTCTACATACTTACAACAGCCTCAAAACACGTCACTCCACAAGCGTGACATGACCATAAATGACATGAAATTATCCCCCGTATGTAAATGGCATTGTCACTGTCATATCTTTGGGACTTTAATGAAGTTAATTTCTCTCAAATATCCGAAAGCTATTAAACTCATAAAAGGAAACTTAGCTGAAATTAACTTTTTTTATTGACTGAATTCCGAAAGTTTGAGTGAATTTGATGAAATAGATTTGTTTTTCTTTTTTTCTTTTTAGGTTTCGTTTCATCAGTAAATGTGTTTAGATGCGTTTGAT
>NW_020868325.1:7500-55000 GCF_003789085.1 Penaeus vannamei
ACTCCTCTTCCTCTCCTCCTTTCTCCCTCCTCCTCCTATTCTTCCTCCTCCTCTCTCCCTTCCTCTTCCTCCCTTTCTCTCCTCCTCCTTCTCCTCGCTCCTCCTCTCCTCCTCCCTCCTCTTTCCCCTCTCCTTCCTCCTCCTCTCCTCCTCCTCCTCCTCCTTCTCCTCCTCCTCCTCCTCCTCTTCCTCCTCCCTCCTCTTCTCCCCCTCCTCCTCCCTCCTGTCCATCTCTGCCCCCTCCTCCCCTCTCCCCCCTCCCCCTCCTCCTCCTCCCCTCCCTCTTTCCTCTCCTCCTCCTCCTCCTCCTCCTCCTCCTCCCCCCCCCCCCCCCCCCGTCGGTGGTTTGTTGACATCGCGAGCAGACCCCCCTTAGATAAGCTGTAAGGTCGATGACTCCCCTTCGTTGTGTTGGATTTCCGTACGTATGGCCTTTTTTTTCCTTCCACGTGCGTTGTGTTTTGAGAACTGGTGAAAAGCGTGTGTTGATGGGAAGCTGGGGGAAGGGGGAGAGGAGAGGAGGGAGGGGAGGGGAGGGGGAGGGGGAGAGGTGGTGTAATTGGTGGTGGGTGTTTCCTGTCTTTCTCCCTCTTGTTTCTCCCTCCCTCCCTTTTTTTTTTTTTTTTTTTTTTTTTTTACTTCTCTCCCTTTGTCCTTCCTTTCCTCTCTCCTTCCCTCCTCCCTTTTCGTCTCTCCATCGCTGTCAGTCCCTTTCTCCCTTCTTTCTTTTCTCTCTTTCTCGTTCCTCTCTCTTTCTTCTTTATCTTCCTTTCACTTAGTCTAAACATTTTACCCTCTGTCTCTCTCTCTCTTCTCTCCTTCTCCTTTCCTCTCTCCCTCCATTCCACCTTCTCTCTCTCATCCACCTACTGTAGTTCTGTTTATTTCGGTTTTGGTCCAATCTCTCTCATTCTCTCTCTCTCCCTCCTTCCTTCCTCCCTCTCCCTCCCTCCTTCCTCTCTCTCCCTCCCTCCCTCTTCCCTCTCCGTCTCCCTCTCCCTCTTCCTTTTTATCCCCTCTACCTCTCCCTTTTTATCCCCTCTCCCTCCTCCCTCTCCCTTTTTATCCCCTCTCCGCCTCGGCCACTTTTTGTCGGGCTTTCCTGTCGAGGCTTACTAGAAACCCCTTTTTCTCCCTTTCTACGGCTGTTCCCGCTATCCCTCTCTGTCTCCTCCTCCCCCTTCCGTTATCCTCGTGTTTCTTCTTTTTCCCGTCCTTCGCTGTCCGTTATCTTTGGGTTTCTTCGTCTTCCTCTTTTCTTTCCGTTTTGCTATTATTTCTCTTCTTCCTTCTTTTCCTTCCTATCCTATCCCCACGAACGCCCAAGCCCCACGAACGCCCAAGCCCCACGGACGCCCGACGCCCACACCCCGACGCCCCAAGCCCACGAACGCCCAAGCCCACGGACGCCAAGCCCCACGGAACGCCCCCCACGGACGCCCAAGCCCCACGGACGCCCAAGCCCCACGAACGCCCAAGCCCCACGAACGCCCAAGCCCCCACGGACGCCCAAGCCCAACGAACCCCAAGCCACGGACGCCCAAGCCCCACGGACGCCCAAGCCCAACGCCCAAGCCCACGACGCCCCAAACCCCAAACGGACGCCCACACCCCACGGACGCCCAAACCCCACGGCCCACACCCCACGGACGCCCAAGAACGCCCAAGCCCCACGGACGCCCAAGCCCCACGGACGCCCAAGCCCGAGCGGTGGCACTCCTAAGAGGGGTGAGGAGACGCAAGCCATCTGCGGGTGCACACAGCGCCGTTGAAAGCACTGGCGGGTTGACACTGGCCAGCTCCTCGCGTCTCCCAGCTCTTAAGGCCTTCCGAGCGGATTCGGGGAACTTTTTGTATACTTTTCCATCTTTTCTTCTTCCTCTCTTTCTTTTCTTACATTCTTTTTCGTGCTCCTAATCTTTCCTTCTTCCTCTTCCTCTCCTCCTTTTCCTCCTTGGTAACATCCCTCTACCTGCGTCTCTCTCCCCAGTGGATTCTGCCTCGTTTTATGTCGGTGTGAATCATCTGGTGGCTGGCTGTGTAAGGATTGTTTTTTTTTCTTTGTTTGTTTGTATGTTTGTTTGTCGCGTGATCCTGTTGTTTTTCTTCTTTGTTTGTATGTTTGTTTGTTTGTCGCGTGATCCTGTGGTAGGCTGTGTCATTGTTGTTTTTCTTCTTTGTTGTATGTTGTTTGTTTGTCGCGTGATCCTGTTGTTTGTTTGTGTATGTTTGTTTGTTTGGCTGATCCTGTGGTAGGCTGTGTAAGGATTCTGTTTTTTTTTTCTTTCTTTCTTTCTTTTTAACGTGATTTTTCTTTATCTTTTTCTTTCTTTTCTTTCTTTTTCGTGTGATCCGGTTGTAAGCTGTGTGTGGATTTCGTTTTTTTCGGTTAAATATTATTATATAGATTATATTGATTATAAGAGAGAGAGAGACAGAGAGACAGAGAAAGAGAAAGAGAGAGACAGAGGAAGAGAAAGAGAGGGAGACTGACATCTGAAAGCAGGAGGAGTTGCTTAGCTGGATAGAAAACCGTGTGGCAAGGCGTTTTCTAGCTATGTAGGAGAGAGCAAGAGGAGAACATCCCCCAACATGGAGGAGACGAGGACAAGGAATTAGTCCCAGAGGCATTAGTCATGTTGTTTCTCTCTCGCCGCAGCCTAACATATGTGCAAACTTTAGCTCGGGGTCCGCTGTCAGTCAGTCCCCGTTCCCCCTCATGGTTACCCCCCCTTCTCCTTCTCCTCATTGCCCCCCCCCTCTTCATCCTCCCTCCTCCTCCTCCATGCCCCCTTATCCCATCATCCCTCATGCCTCCTTCCTCCTCCTCATACCCCCTCTTCCTCCTCCTCATACCCCCCTCATACCCCCCTTTTTCCTCCTCCTCATACCCCCCTCTCCTCCTCTTCATACCCCCCCTCCCATACCCTCTCTCCTCCCCCCTCCTCCTCCTCCTCATACCCCCCCTCTTCCCTCATACTCCTCCCTCATACCCCCTCCTTCTCCTCATACCCCCTCCCCTCCTCCCTCCCTTCTTCTTATACCCCCTCCTCTTCCTTATATCCCCCCCCCCCCTGACGATGGTAGCCCGCCTGGTTGTCCGAACACACACACACACACAAATACACTCACACGCACACAAAGACTGTACTTACTGAGCCCAACACAGGCCATTCCACCCCCTCCACCCCCCTCCCCCCTCCTCCCTTCTGCAGCAGACAGAGCTCGCACAGCCATAGCTCTTCTGTCAGCGAAAGGGCTTGGGCTGACTGTACCTGTCAGCTCTTTGCGGGGGTCTTGTGCGGGTGTGCGCATGTACCGCTGTTATTTCTGATTTCGCGGTACATCGTGTTGTATTTCCTCGTGTGAGATTCTGTGTACCGTGCTGTACTCTCCATGGCCGGGTTCAATCGCTGTACCTCGTGCTTGTATCCTCTCCATGGCCGGGTTCATGCTGTACCCGTGGCTGTACCTTCTCCCTGGCCGGGTTCATGCTGTACCGTGCTGTACCTCTCCATGGCCGGGTTCAATGCTGCAACCGTGCTGTATCTCTCCATGGCTGAGATTCTGCTGTACCGTGCTGTACCTCTCCATGGCTGAGATTCTGCTGTACCGTGCTGTATCCTTCTCCGTGTGCTGAGATTCTGCTGTACCGTGCTGTCCTCTATATGCTGAGATTCTTGCTGTAATCTCCGTGATGTACTCTCCGTGGCCGGGTTCATGCTGCACCGTGCTGTACCTCTCCATGGTGCTCGGATTCTTGCTCGCTATCCGTGCTGCTCCGTTCCATCGGCTGAGATTCTCTCGCTGTACGTGCTGTACCTGCTCCATGGCTGAGATTTCTGCTGTACCCGTGCTGTACCTCTCGTTGCTGAGATTCTGCTGTAACCGTGCGCTGTAAACCTCATCCATGGCTGAGATTCTGCTGTACCGTGCTGGTACCTCTACATGGCTGAGATTATCGCCTGTACCGTGCTGTACCTCTTCCGTGGCTGAGCATTTTGCTGCATCCCGTGCTGTACTCTCATGGCTGAGATTCTGCTGTACCGTGCTGTACCTCTCCATGGCTGAGATTCTGCTGTACCGTGCTGTACCTCTCCATGGCTGAGTATTACTGCTGTATCTCGCCTGGTGCTTGTACCCTCTCTCCTCGGCTGAGTTTCTGCTCGCATCCTTCTCGCCGTGCTGTACCTCTTCCACATGGCTGAGATTCTGGTTGTAGTCCTGTGTTGCCTCTGTACCTCTCTCCTATGGCTGAGATTCTTGCTCTGCGTTAGCCGTGGTATCCCTCTCCGTTCGTGCTCGAGATTCGCTGTACTACCGTTGCCTGGTACCGTCTAGCATGGAATTGAGATTATGCTGTACTCTTGTGCTGCTATGCTCCTCTCTCCGTGGCTGGAGATTTCTGCTGTACGTGCTGTACCTCTCCTCCATGGCTCGGAAGGATTATTGCTGTAATCAGTCACGTCCGTTGCTGTACTCTCGCGGATGCGCTGTATTCTGCCTGTACGCTCCGTGCTGTACCTCTACATCTGGCCTGAGATTTATGCTGTTACGTCTGTAACTCTCCGTGGTCCCGAGATTCTCTGCTGTTACCTCCCGTGCCTGTACCTCTCTCTCCATGGCTAGAGATTCTGCTTGTCGCTTCGGCTGTACCTCTCCATTGGCTGAGAATTCTGCTGTACCCCGTGATGACTCTTCCATGGTGAGATTTCTGCTGTAACCGTGCTGTAGCCTCTCCATGGCTGACGATTCCTGCTGTACCGTGCTGTCCTCTCCATTGGCTGAGATTCTCTGCTGTAGCTCTGTGCTGTATGCTCCTCTGCGTGGTCGTCGGCGTTTCATGTCTCTACCATCGTGTCTGTCGGCTACTGCTCTGCCGATGGCTGAGATTCTGCTGGTGTAGTTGGCTGTTACTCTCCATGTGACCGGGATCCATGCTGCACCGCTGTGTATCTCCCCACGTGACTAGCTCTTTAAAACTTGGACGGGACGAACCAGTCGATAAGCTCAGCCATTCATTACAGATACCAATTTATCGATAATAAAAGTTACCCCTGGAGTGCGTCGGAAGAAAACGGGGATTTGATAAGCAGCCCATTTTTTTTAACGTCATTTTCGTATGTTATTACTATGGTAATTATTATGAGGAATGGAGAGGCGAGGAGGAGGAGGAGGAGGAGGAGGATGTCGGGGAACATCTGGTCAGCCGTCGCAGTCGGTTCGAACCGGCGCTGGGGTGAGGATGCGTGTGGAGGATCTCTCTCTCTCTATTCTATCTATCTGTCTGTCTCTCTCTCTATCTCTGTCTGTCTCTCTCTCTCTATCGCTGTCTCTGTTTATCTCTCTCTGTCTCTGTCTCTATCTCTCTCTCTCTCTTATCCTCTTTCTCTCTCTCTCTCTCTCTCTCTCTCTCTCTCTCTCTCTCTCCCTCTCTCTCTCTCTCTCTTCTCTCTCCATTCTCTCTCTCATTTGCCACAGATTGTGTCTACATGTGTCTAGTGTGTGTGCGTGCGTGGTGCGTGCGTGTGTGTATCTGTGTGTATGAGAAGAGAAGAGAAAGAGGAAATGGCGATAGGGATATTAAGCCAGCCTCTACAACAAAAGGCTTCGATGTCCTCACCATCTTCGGTTGACAATGTTGACTCTGATCTCGGACTTCAATCCTATGTGAGACTCTTCGAAGGTCCTTAATTAATCACGAGTCGGTTATGATAAGGATCCCACGATGTTGAATTCGTGGCTTGGATATATCGTGGACTCTCTCTTTGGTATAAGATATATCATATGATGTTGAATTCGTGGCTTAGATATATCTTGGACTCTCTTTTGGGATAAGATAATCATATGATGTTGAATTCGTGGCTGTGATATATCGTGGACTCTCTCTTTGATATAAGATATATCAATGTGATGTTGAATTCGTGGCTTAGATATATTCGTGGACTCCTCTTTGGTATAAGATATATCATAAGTGATGCTGAATTCGTGGCTGAGATTAATCTCGGACTCTCTCTTTGGTATAAGATATATCATATGATGTTGAATTCGTGGCTTAGATATATCTTGGACTCTCTCTTTGGTATAAGATATATCATATGATGTTGAATTCGTGGCTTAGATATATCGTGGACTCTCTCTTTGGTATAAGATATATCATATGATGTTGAATTCGTGGCTGTGATATATCGTGGACTCTCTCTTTGGTAAAAGATATAATTTGATGTTGAATTCGTGGCTGTGATATATCGTGGACTCTCTCTGGTATAGATATATCATATGATGTTGAATTCGTGGCTGTGATATATCGTGGACTCTCTCTTGGTATAGATATATCTTGGTATAAGATATATTATATGATGTTGAATTCGTGGGCTGAGATATATCGTGGACTCTCTCTTTGGTATATATATGATGTTTGAATTCGTTCGGCTTAGATATATTCGTGACTCTCTCTTTGGTATAAGATATATCATGATGATGTTGAATTCGTGGCTGTGATATATCGTGGACTCTCTCTTTGGTATAAGATATAAGATATATCTTGGTATATGACGATATATCATATGATGTTGAATTTGATATATGTCTGGACTCTCTCTTTGGTATAAGATATATTCATATGATGTTGAATTCGTGGCTGAGATATATCGTGGACTCTCTCTTTGGTATTCAATATATCTTGGTATAAGAATATATCATATGATGTTGAATTCGTGGCTGAGATATATCGTGGACTCTCTCTTTGGTATAAGATATATCATATGATGTTGAATTCGTGGCTGTGATATATCGTGGACTCTCTTTTGTATAAGATATATCTTGGTATAAAGATATCATGTTGATGTTGAATTCGTGCTGAGATATATCATGGACTTCTCTTTGGTATAAGATATATCATATGATGAATTCGTGGCTTAGATATATCGTGGACTCTCTCTTTGGATATAAGATATATCATATGATGTTGAATTCGATATATCGTGGACTCTCTCTTTGGTATAAGATATATCATATTGATGCTGAATTCGTGGCTTAGATATATCGTGGACTCTCTCTTTGGTATAAGATATATCATATGAGATTGAATTCGTGGCTTAGATATCGTGGACTCTCTCTTTGGATAAGATATATCATATGATGTTGAATGCGTGGCTTAGATATATCGTGATCTCTCTTTGGGATACAGATATATCATATGATGTTGATGCGTGGCTTAGATATATCTTGGACTCTCTCTTTGATAAGATTATCATATGATGTTGAATTCGTGGCTTAGATATATCTTGGACTCTCTCTTTGGTTAAGATATATCATATGTGTTGAATTTTCGTGGCTTAGATATATCGTGGACTCTCTTGGTATAGAATATTCATATGATGTTGAATTCGTGCTGAGATATATCGTGACTCTTCTTTGGTATAAGATATATCATATGATGTTGAATTCGTGATGAAATATATCGTGGACTCTCTCTTTTGGTATAAGATATATCATATGATGTTGAATTCGTGGCTTAGATATATCTTGGACTCTCTCTTTGGAATAAGATATATCATATGATGTTGAATTCGGGGCTGAGATATATCTTGGACTCTCTCTTTGGTATAAGATATATCATATGATGTTGAATTCGTGGCTGTGATATATCGTGGACTCTCTCTTTGGTATAAGATATATCATATGATGTTGAATTCGTGGCTTAGATATATCGTGGATCTCTCTTTTGGTATAAATGATAATATCATTTGGATTCCTCGTGCTTATATATCTTGGACTCTCTCTTTGATATAAGATATATTCATAATGATGTTGAATTCGTGGCTTAGATATATCTTGGACTCTCTCTTTGGTATAAGATATATCATATGATGTTGAATTCGTGGCTTAGATATATCTTGGACTCTCTCTTTGATATAAGATATATCATATGATGTTGAATTCGTGGCTGTGATATATCGTGGACTCTCTTTTGGTATAAGATATATCATATGATGTTGAATTCGTGGCTTAGATATATCGTCGATAATTCATCATTTGCGTTGATGCTTCATGGAGAAAAATGGATTTGATTTATCACTTGGTTGTTATCATCATCGTTATCAAAATGGGCGAAGGTGGCGCTGCCCAGAGAATGAGAGGAGGGAAGGAAGGGAGAATGGAAGAACGGCGTGGGGATACTACCAAAAGAGAGAAGGAAAGGAAAGGGGAAAGATAGGGGATAAAGTAAGAGAGGAAGAAAAGGGAAGGAGAAGAAAAGAGAGGGTACGAAAGAAAGAAAAAGGGAAGAAAATAAAGAAAGAACGAAAGGAAAAAGAAAAAAAAGGTAGGATAGAAAAAAGAAAGAAAGAAAGAGAACAAGAAGGCAAGGAAGAAAGGAAAATAAAGTAAGAAATAAGGAAAGAAAAAAATAAAGAAAGAACGAAAAAAAAGGAAAAAACGGTAATAAAGAAAAAAAGAAAGAGAAGAAGGCAAGGAAGAAAGAAAAATAAAGTGAGAAAGAAGGAAAGAAAAGAGAGAGAAACACACGGACACAAACAGAAATACTATCATGACCAGAGTATATAACGGACGACACATGCTGGACCAGCGACCCCCAGCTGAGCGTAGTCCGGACAGCTTACAGTAGCCTCAGTCCACGCTGAATAGCCTCGTTCGGGCAGCCAGTCCCTGTGGGCGTAACGGAGATGGGCGGGCAAGAAGTGATCGTCTAATATTTTGCGCGGTGGTTATAGCTTGTTATAGATTGGGTGGATGTTGTTCCGTGGCGTTGATGGGGTTTTAGATTTGCGTTGGTGTGTTCTGCTCTCTGTTTCTCGTTTCTTTGTTTTTATTTCTCTCTGTCTGTCTGACTGACTTTCTCTTTCTCTCTCTCTCTCTCTCTCTCCTCTCTCTCTTCCTCTTCTCTCTCTCTCTCTCTCTCTCTCTCTCTCTCTCTCTCTGTTTGTCTTTTTACGAGCGTTGTTTCCATCGTAATCAGCAGGAATTTAAGTATGTGTGCGTATGTGTGCGTGCGTGCGTGCGCGTGCGGGCCGGTCGTCAAGAGGCGGCGACGACCAGAGAGGCCGTGATGTCACCTGCCTTGCTTGCCGCGTTGCAAAGGGCGGTGCAATGTTGATGGGACCGCTGATATGGCCAGGGTCTGGAGGAGGGCTTTAGTGTGTGTGTGAGAGAGGGAGAGGAGAGAGGTGGGAGGGAAGAAGAGGAGGGAGAGGGAGGGGAAGAGGGAGTTAGGGAGGGAGGGGAGAGAGAAGGGAAGAGAGAGAGAGGGAAGGGAAGAGGGAGAGGGAAAGAGAGAGAGAGAGAGGGAGAGGAGAGAGAGAGGGAAGAGAAGAGAGAGAGAGAGAGAAGAGAGAGAGAGAGAGAGAGAGAGAGACAGAGAGAGAAGAGAGAGAGAGAGAGAGAGAGAGAGAGAGAGAAGAGAAGAGATGGGGAGGGAAGAGAGAGAGAAGAGAGAGGGGGGGGGGGGGGAAGCGAGCGAGCGCCCCCAGTGCCTCCGCCTGTATGAATGAGGACAGCGATATGAATGGGACGAGTCGAGTGCGAGTTTTTGGGATTGTTTTTTTGCGTTCGTGCGTGTGCATTTGACACTGGGTGCGTGGCCGTGCGCGCGCGCGTGTAGGAAATACCACGCGTGCCTCAGCACCGGCCCCGCTGCCCCCTGCGGCCGATAGGGTTGCCACGCGGGGCCCCTTCCTCCCCCCCCTGCAGGACCCGGCGCCCGCGTGCGAATCTTCCGGGACGGGCGGCGGGGGGGGCGGGCCAGGTGTCGGCCGTGTTGCCAGGCGCCGCAGATGGGCGCGGGCGGCGGCGCTGGACGTGGGCGTGTGAATGCTTGAGTGCGTGAGTGTTTGCGCGCCACGATGCTTGCCTTTCGGGTGCTGGGCGCGCGCGCGTGGGCGGAGGGAGGGGAGGAGGGCGTGAGGGCGTGAGGGCGGGAGAGGAAAGGAGAAGTCCCAGTTGATCTCCGGCGCAGAATTCGAACCCTCAGCGGGGGGCGTGTCCTGGCAGCCTCGCAGGGTGCCCCCCCTCGGGCCGAGGGAGGGGCAGGGACCACGGGGGGGTCACAGGGTAGAGGGGAGGGAGGAGGGTGATGGGGATGGGGGTCAGTGGGAGGGAGGGGGTGCAGTGACACTGGTGTCAATTTTTTCTTTTTTTTCTTTCTTTTTGTCCCTGGTTCGCTGTAAACTGTCTGTCATGGCCAGCGGCGGTGCCAGGGAGGGGGCTGTGTCAACAACCCTCTGCCAGGGCCGCTTGACACCCTCCCACGCCTCTGCCTCTGTGTGTGTGTGTGTGTGTGTGTGTGTGTGTGTGTGTGTGTGTGTGTGTGTGTGTGTGTGTGTGTGTGTGTGTGTGTGTGTGTGTGTCTCTGTTCTCTCTCCTCTCTCTCTCTCTCTCTTCTCTTCTCTCTCTCTCTCTCTCTCTCTCTCTCTCTCTCTCTCTCTCTCTCTCTCTCTCTCTCTCTCTCTCTCTCTCTCTCTCTCTCTCGTCTCTTCTCCTCTCTCTGGTGCCACGGGTTCCCAGGGAGGGAGGGGAGAGCGAGGAGGCTGATAAAGATGCCAAATAAAGATGAGAAATGGTCCAAACACGGAGAAAGAGGAGAGGGAAAGAAGAGGGACGCGGTGCGCATTATAACGAAGGGTGGAGAAAGAGAGGGGGAAAAGGGAATTTGTTCGTTACGCGAGAACAAAGACGGGGAGAAGAATAAGTCAAAACATGCAGCCAAAATACACACAATCAAGTGTCTCTCCTGAAGACGATCAAATCTTTTTCGGCGTCACGGTAGGGAGGGGAGGAGGGGGGGGAGGGGGGGGGGGGAGGGGAGGGGAGAGGAGAGAGGTATTGCATATTATTCTTGTTCATTCATTCATCAGTCCATCCATTCATTAATGCATACAACGAGCGGATATGTAAAAAAAACACACGTACACACACGCACACACACCCGTACACATACACGTACACACACACGTACACAACACGCACACACACGTACACACAACCACATACAACCTACAACCCAATATCAACCAACACACGCATGCTCATGACCACCCCTCCCCCCGTCCCCGTCCCCTCCCTTCTCTTCCCTTCCCTTCCCTTCCCCTTCCTTTCCTTTCCCCTTCCCTTCCCCTCCCCTTCCTTCCCTTCCCTCCCCCTCCCTCCCCTCCCTTCCCTCCCCTCCCTCCTCCCTCCCCTCCCCTTCCCTTTCCCTTCCCTCCCTCCCTTTCCCTTCCCTCCTTCCCCCCTTCCCCATCCCTCCCCTTCCCTTCCCTTCCCTCCCCTTCCCTCCCTCCCTTCCCCTTCCCTCCCCCTGTGGCGTTTTACAAAAAATAAATAAAATAAATAAAATAAAAAATGTGTGCGTTTACAAAAAAATAAAAAAAAAAAAGAGGGAAATTGTGGCGTTTACAATAAATAAATTAAATAAATAAAATAAAATAATAATTTAAAAAAATCTTGAGGGAAAATTGCTGGGTTAAAAGTATGGGTGAAGCTGGCTTTGTTAAAGTATAACTAGGAAATGTCTTTCTGAGAAATGGTTTTGTTAGTGTGTGAATGAAAATGGCTTTGGTTGAAGTGTAGGTGAGAAATGGCTTTGTGAAAGTGTGAGTTAAAATGGCTATGTTAACGTATTTGTGAAAATGGCTTTTTATTTATTATTATTATTATTATTTTTTTTTTTTTTTTTTTTTTTTTTTTTTTTGTACATAGCGGTGGTGTTTGTGATATTATACACACCACCAACCTAAGTTATTTTTGATAATTAACATAAAGTATTAGTACAAAATTGCCTTTATTATTATTATTATTATTATTATTATTATTATTATTATTATTATTATTATTAATGTTTGTCCTCTTTTGTCTTTCCAATTATTATTATTATTATTATTATTATTATTATTATTATTATTAATGTTTGTCCTCTTTTGTCTTTCCAATTATTATTATTATTATTATTATTATTATGTTATTATTATTATTTATTATTATTATTATTATTATTATTATTATTATTTTATATTAATTATTATTATTATTATTATTATTATTATTATTATTATTATTATTATTATTATTATTATTATTATTTATTATTATTATTATATTATTATTATTATTATTATTATTATTATTATTATTATTATTTATTATATTATTATTTTATTATTATTAATGTTTGTCCTCTTTTGTCATTCCAGGTACGTTGTAAAAATGCAGATGAGAGGTTTCTGGCGATTTGGGTTCGTATGATTTTTATATATTTGATAGTGAGTGAGATTCCTTAGATGATATGCGGTTCCTTGTTAGGTTGTGTTCTTGGTTTTGTTCTCTTGTTGTTGTTACAGGTTCTTGGTTTTATCTTTGTTGTTGTTACAGGTTCTTGGTTCTTGTTTTTGTTCTCTTTGTTGTTGTTACAGGTTCTGTTTTGTTATCTGTTTGTGGTTACAGGTGTTGTTATAGATGGTGGTGTGGTGTTGTTGCAGATGTGGTAATAAATGGTGGTGGTGTTATTTTGTTGTGTTGTTGTTGTTACTGATGGTAGTGTTATTTCTGTTGTGTTATTGTTACTGATGGTAGTGTTATTTCTGTTTTTGTTATAGTTGTTACTGATGGTATTGTTATTTCTGTGTTTGTTATTGTTTACTGATGGTAGTGTTATTTCTGTTGTTGTTATTGTTGTTACTGTAGTTTTTTGTTGTTGTTGTTGTTGGTTACTGTAGTATGTTGTCGTTGTTGCTGTTACTGCTGTTGTTTTACTGTTGTTATTGTTGTTACTGTAGTTTTTTTGTCGTTTTTCTGTTACTGTTGTTGTTTTTTTACGGTTGTAATTGTTCCCGTTGTTGTCGTATTGACTCTTAGCGGGAAGTTCAAAGGCGAGGAGAGCACACGCGGCTGTGAGCCTCTTCGAAGACGGTGCGTAATTATCTCAGAAAATATTGTGGCATGATTGGCCTGCGGGAAGGGGGGGGGTCCGGCCTCCTCTCTCCCCCCCTTCCTCCTCTTCCTTCGCCTTTTTTTTTTCTTCTATTCCCTCTTTCGTTCGCTTCTCCTGTCTTTGTTTTTTTTTTTCTGGGTTTCTGCCTCTTCTCTGTTCTTCTCTTTTGTTCCTGCTTTCTCTTGCCGTCTCTCCCTCTCTCTCCTTCTCCCTCTTTTCTCCCCCCCTTCTTCATCTACCTCTCCCCTCTCTTTCATTCTCACTTTCCCTTTTCTCTCTCTCTCTCTCTCTCTCTCTCTCTCTCTCTCTCTCTCATCTCTCTCTCTCTCTCTCTCCTCTCTCTCTCTCTCTCTCTCTCTCTCTCTCTCTCTCTCTCTCTCTCTCCCCTCTCCCTCTCCCTCTCCCTCCCCTCTCCCTCTCCTTCTCCCTCTCATTCCCTCCTTCCCTCCCTACCCCTCCCCTCCTTACCTGCATGACGCCATAATGACAGTCGTACCCCCCCCTCCCCGCCGTGACACATTGTTTATCTCAATCAACAACCACAATTTACGTCGCCAGCGTGTATGTAGGGGGAGGGGAGTGGGGAGGGTGGGCAGGGGGGGGAGGGAGTGGGGAGGGTGGCCAGGGGGTGAGTAAGCCGGGAAGGGGGGGTAGGGTGGGAGGAGGGTAGGGGGGAGGGGGGGGAGGAGGGGTAGGGTGGGGAGGAGGGGGAGGTAGGGGTAGGGTGGGAGGGGGGGTGGATAAGGCGGGGAGGGTGGGTATGGGGAGAAGTAGGGAGAAAGAGGGAAGGAGGGAAAGGGATTGGGAGGAGGAGGAGAGGTAGGGGATATAGGGGAGAATAGAAGGGAAGGAGGATGTTAAGGTGATGGACAGGGAGAATAAGGAAGAGAGCAAGGCAGAGATTCTTGGGAGTTTTTGGGCGTCTTGGCCATTTGGAAAAAGATTTGCCATTTTTTAATTTTTTTTTTCTATTAGTCACCTCTGCGGTCGTGTTTCAGTACTGTGACCGTCATTTGTGGAAGACATTAGGTTTGAGCTCTTTTTGGGGGTATTTTCATTGACACTGTGTCTGTCTGTCTGTTGTTTCTGTATCTCCTTCTCCATTATTATTTTTTTCTCTCTCTCCCTCCCTTCCTCCCTCTCCCTTTTCCCCCTTCTCCCCTTCCTATCCCTCGCCCTCCCTCTCCAACTCCCCTCCTTTCCTCCCCCTCTCTTTTTCTCTCCCTTTCTCCCTCTTCCCTCCCTTCCTTCCTTCCTCTCCCTTCCTTCCCTCCTTCCTCCCTCCCTTCCCTCCCTTCCCTCCCTACCCTCCCCTTCCCTTCCCTCCCTTCCTTCCCTCCTTCCCTCCTCCCGCTCCCCCCCTTCTTTCCTCCCCCCCCCCCCCTCCCCTCTTTCCTCCTCCCCATCTTTGCCCTCCCTCCCTTTCTTCTCCCTATCCCCTCTTTCCCTCCCTCCCTCCTGCCAACCTTCTGCACACAAGCCAAGCGTAGCGAAAGTCCAGCACGGGCCGATGGCGTCCGGACCGGCCGTCAGGAGTCGTGCTGGAGGCCAAGTCATTACCTTCAGCCCCCTTTCAGCTCCCCCCTTTCGGCCCTTTCGGCCCCCTTTCAGCCCCCCCCTTTCGCCCCCCTTTCGGCCCCCCTTTCAGCCCCCTTTCAGTCCCCCTTTCATCCCAACTATTCAGCCCACTTTGGCCCCTTTCATTCCCTTTCAGCCCCCCCTATCGGCCCCCTTTCAGCCCCTTTCAGCCCCTTTCAGTCCGCTTTCAGGCCCCAGCCCATGGATCACAGCCCCAGCGTCTTCGGCAGCGGCTGGGGTAAGCGGGCGTGTAATTGCTGACATTATGGTTGCGCTTACAGCGCCGGGGATTCGTCGGTATGTTTAGGGGGTGATGGTGCTTCGCCTCGGAGGATGTAGAGTCCAGAGGAGGGAGAGGAGAGGGAGAAGGGAGAGGGAGAGGAGAGGGAGAGGGAGAGGGAGAGGAGAGGGGAGAGAGGGAAGGGAAGGAGAGAGAGAGGGAAGGAGAGAGGTAGGGAGAGAGGAAGAGAGGAAAAGAGGGATTAGAGGGAGAGGGAGAGGGAGAGGAAGAGGGAAGGGAGAGGGAGAGGGAAGGAGGGAGGGGAGAGGATAGGAGAGGGAAGGAAGAGGGAGAGGGAGGGAGAGGGAGAGGGGAGAGGGCAGACGGGAGGGAGGGAGGGAGAGAGGGAGGGGAGAGGGAGAGAGAGAGGGATGAGAGAGAGAAGAGAGAGAGAGAGAGGGGAAGAGAGAGAGAGAGAGAGGGGAGAGGGAGAGGGAGAGGGAGAGAGGAGAGAGGGATAGAGGGAGAGGGAGAGGGAGTGGGAGATGGAGAGAGACAGAGACAGAGACAGAGACAGAGAAATAAAGACAAAGAAAAAGAGACATGAGACTTCTCTCTCCCACTCCTCTCCTTTCCTTCTCTATCACAACACACAAACTACACACACACACCACAAACACACACCACACACACACACAGAGCACACACACACACACCACACGGAGACAGGGAGGTACACACACACACACCAGCACACACACAACCTCACCTATTCTTTCTTGGACCGCGAAGGACAAGAGCGACAATCTCACCCTCCCCCAACCCCCCCTACCCTACCCTCCTCTCCTGAAGGTCGATTTTGGCTTCCCGGCGACATCACACCTTCCCCCGTGGGCGTGCGTCGCGGGCGTGCGTTACGGGGCGTGACATAGAAGAGGGCTAATCCCCGAGTGTGTGTCATATACTNGGAAGTTGATGAGAAAAATAAAGGAGAAAGAAAAACGGAAAAGGAAGAGAAGGAATAGGAGTAAGGGGGAGTAAGAGGTGATGGGGCAAGGAGAAAGGAGGAAAGAGAAGGAAAAGATAAAGAAGAAAGAAGAAAACGGGAAAGGAGGAGGAGGAGAAGAAGTAGAAGAAACAAGGCTAGATAAAAGAGGAATGACGTGCAGCAGAAAAGGGAAAAGGGTGGTAAAGGTGAAGAAGGAAAGAAGAAGAAATGCGAAGAGAAGAGAAATGAAAAAGAAGTCGAAGAAAAAATACGAAGAGAAAAGAAATTAAAAGAAGAAGAAATGCGAAGACAAGAAAAAAAAAGTAGAAGAGGAAAGAATAAGAACACGAAGAGAGGAGAAATGAAAAGAAGAAGAACTGGCGGAGGAGGAGAAGAATGAATGGCGGCCGAAGGAGGCGGGAGGGAGGGAGGGGAGGGAGGGGGGAAAAAAAAAAAAAGGGGGGAGGGAGGGAGGGAGGGAGGAGGGAGGGAGGGAGGGAGGGAAGGGAGAGGGTAGGGAAGGGGTGGAAGGGAAGGGAAGGGAGGAAGGAAGGAGGAGGAAGGAAGGAAGGAAGGAAGGAAGGAAGGAAGGAAGGAAGGAAGGAAGGAAGGAAGGAAGGAAGGAAGGAAGGAAGGAAGGAGGAACGGAAGGGAGGGAGGAGGAGGTAGGTAGGAGGAGGAGTCGACGGTAGCGGCGAGTGGGACTTCGAGTGAGTCGGACTCGAGTGAGTCACGCCTTACACAACACTCCGACGCGGCGCCCTACGTGACCCGCCGAGACACGCCCCGCTTTTTCCCTCCATGCGCTACTCGATGCCCCTACCATTCCCTCACCCTCACCTTTCCCTTCCATCCGCTTCCTTCTCTCCTTCCTCATCATCAGCTCTCCTGCGTCCCTGCCTCCCTTGCATTCATTACCCCTTCCCCCCCTCTCTCTCTCCTCTCTCTCTCTCCTCTGCTCGGTCTCTCTCTCTCTTCTCTCTCTATCTTCGCATCGTCTCTCCGGGCCGAGGACAAAAAATCGACACTGCAAATCTTCTATCTACGGGAGTACTCTGACTATCACTCTCTCTCTCTCTTCTTCGCTCTCTCCTCTCTCCTCTCTCTCTCTCTAGCTTCTCTATCTCTCTCTCCTCTCTCTCTCTCTCTCTCTCTCTCTCTCCTCTCCATCTCTCTCTCTCCTCTCTCTCTCTCTCTCTCTTCCCTCTCTCTTCTCTCCCTCTCTCTCCTCTCCTCTCTCTCTCCTCCCTCTTCCCTCCCTCTCCCTCCCCCTCGGCCTCATACACCTCCTCCAAGTCCCACTCGAGTTATTTTGAGCCTTAAAGACTTTTCTCATACGCATTCCCACGCACGCACACACGCACGCACTTGTATGGAGGATGAACCGCGTGTATGTACGTATGTATGTATGTGCGTGCGTGCGTGAGCGTGGTGTGCGGCGTTTGATCGGCGTCTGCCTGAAATTCATGCCTGTGTTTCGTCCCTCAAGAAGCGGCTTTGGTTGTTCTTGCTGTCTCGGGGAATAACAGGCCGGTTTTTCTCCGCCTGTTGTGAACCGAATCTGGGCTGGGAATGTAGGAGGGATGCGCCGGCTGTCTCGCTCGCCGGCTGTGTCTGTTTGTTTGGGCTTGTCTTTCTCTTTTCTATTTTTTTTTCTTTCTCTTTGTCTTTTCTGTCTTTTCTAGGTCTTTTTTCTTTCTTTTTTTTCTCGCTTTTCCTTTTGCTCTCTTTCTCTCTCTCTCTCTCTCTCTCTCTCTCTCTCTCGCTCTTCTCTCTCTCTCTCTCTTCTCTCTCTCTCTCTTCTCTCTCTCTCTCTCTCTCTCTCTCTCTCTCTCTCTTTCATTCTTTTGCAACTTCTCCTTCTCTCTACTCATTTTTTTTCTGATCTTTTTCCTCCCTATTTCTCTTCCTCTTCCTCCCTCCTCCTCCCTCCTCGTGACCATACATTTTTTTTGTATTTTTTTTCATCTCATGAGGAAAAGATGATGGTGTGTGAGGATTGCGTCGCCGGATGAGGAGAGAGAAAGAGAGAAAGAGAGAGAAGAGAGAGAGAGAGAGAGAGAGAGAGAGGAAGAAAGAAAGAAGAAGAAGAAAAGAGAGAGAGAGAGAGTAAGTGAGGGAAAAAGAAAAAGGATGAGAGAGAGAGAGAAAGAAGAGAGAAAGAGAGACAAAGGAAGAGAAGAAGGGAGAGAAGAGTCCATTTTCCATTTCTCTCTTTTTTTGCGGGTCACCCTTCTTTCAATTGCACCGTTGTTGCAAGGGAACGGGTCGGGGCGCGCTGATCTCCCAGGGGTTAAAGGGAGGCCTGGGGGAGGGGGGAGGGGGGCGTTCGGGATATGGTCTTGGCTGGGAGCGTTGGCTGTTGTTGTTGTTGTTGTTGTTGTTGTTGTTGTTGTTGTTTGTTGTTGTTGGTTTGTTGTTGTTTGTCTTGTTGTTGGTTGGTAGGTGGTCGGTGGTGGTGGTAGGTGGTGGTGGTGGTGGTAGGTGTGGTGGGTGGTGGTGGGGGTGGTAATCGCATGTAGGTTTGGCAAGTGTTGTTGTTGTGTGATATTATTTTTGTTGTATTGGAATATTGTTATTGGTATATTTCGTTGATTGTTATTGTTTTAAGTTTTTTTGGGTTATAATTATTTACATTATATCATTATCATACATGTGAGGTTTATTGTTGGTATCATATTATTTAATTTATTTTATTTAGTTAATTATTATATCTTATTGGCTATTGGTGCTACAATATCAGTGTCGGTTTTTTTCCCCATCCATCATGTCTTTCCTTTTATTTTTTTGGGCTACGGTCGCCATTCCCTATTTATCATAATTATCACCTGACTCTCAGCTCACTTCCGATTGGCTATACGCTAGCGTACACGAGAATTGAGCGGGGGAGATAGGATGATAGGGGGGGGAGTGGGGGGAGGGGGGAAGGGAGAAAGGGGGTGGGGAGAGGGAGGAGAGGGAGAGGAAGGGGGTTGGTTTATAGGGGGAGGGGGGGAAGGGAGAAAGGGGAACAGGTGGGGGGTCCGAGATGTAATGTATGATGTAAGGGGTGGAATTGGGCAATCGTTGGGGAGTTTATCGACGCCTAAAGGACGGGCACCCCTGCATTAATTTTTTTTTTTTCTTTTTTTTTCACTTTGTTTTTTTTTGGGGAGAGTGGGGGAAATATGAGGGAGGGACTGGTGGGGAAAAGGGATAAGACAGGGGAGAGGAGGGGGTGGGTGGATTAGGAGAGGAAAGAGTGGGGAAGGGGGCGAAAGGAATAGAAAGAGGAGGCGAGGGGAAGCGGGGTGGAATAAAGATAGGGGAGGAGGAGGGAGAGGGCAAAGGAGGGAGGAAGGGGGAGAGAGGGAATGGGAATCCGTCTGCGAAGGAGAGTGGTGAGGATACGGAGAGGGAGAATTAGAGGGGCAAGGCAATGGAGCGCTGGTAGTCGCGAGCGGGCGCGAATGGGCATGTGCACGAGTGCGGAGAGCAAATAGAGGGGGAAGGGGGGAAGAAGGGAGTGGAAGGGGATGAAGCGGAGGGGAGAGAATAATGTGAAGGGGAATCAGGGGAGATCGTGGGGAGGTGGGAGTCCTGTGCCGGTAAACGCTGGCAGACGTAACAGGGGAAAGGGGGAAAGGGATGGGAGAGGTGAGAAGGGATAGAGGCGAGGAGGAGGGGGGAAGGATAGTGGGAGGAGGTGGAAGAAAAAGAAAAGAAAAGCGAAAAAGAGGGGGAGGTGAAGAAGGGGAAAGGACGACCTCGCCCGGGCACTTGAGTTTGAGGCGGCGGCCGGCGGTGTGTCCACAATTAAGGAGGCCATGGATCACCACGCGGGAGGGCCACGGACGGGCCTGGGGGGGGGCGGTTTGGGGAGGCGTGGGGGGAAGGGAGGCTAGAGGAGGGGGGAAGGGAGAAGCGGAGGGGAGAGGGAGGGAGAGAAAGAAGTGAAAAAGAGGAGAGAGGAGGGATAAAGGAGATAGACAGATTCAATAGCGGAACTGGTCAAAACACATAGACAGACAAACACAATAGACCCACAAACAAGTCAGATAGGAGACCAGGTGGGGCCGGAAGTCAGATGAGATGGGCGCGGGGCGAGGCACAGGAGTGGGGGGGGGGGGGGGGGGGGGTATTGGAGGTGGGCGAGAAAATGGCAAGACTGTGGGCCGGGAAGATATCCAGGGCGGCGGGCCGTGGAGAGAGGCAAGTGGCAGGGAGATAGAGGGCGCGATACGCGGGCGTGGGTCAGTCTGGCATGTAGTGTCGTCTTCAACTACGCGAAGACCTCATTAAGCGGCCGGTTTGGAGATGTCTCAATGGAGAGAGAAAAAAAAACGTTTCTCTCTTTTATTTTTTCTTTTCTCTCTCTCTCTCTCTCTCTCTCTCTTCTCTCTCTCTTCTCTCTCACTCTCTCTCTCTCTCTCTCTCTCTCTCTCCTCTCTCAGTCTCTCTCTCTTTCTCTCTCTCTCTCTCGTCTCGATCTCTAATACTATTAAGTGTCAGGTTGATATTGGATTAGAGTAAAGATGGAAATGTAAAATAGATAGATAGATAGATAGATAGATAGAAATAAATAGATATAGGTCATATATAATATATATATATAGATGGATAGATAGGTAAATCAACATAATATAGATAGATAATAATACATAAGTAAATGAATAGTAAAATACAAGATAGATATAATTTCAATAAATAAATGAATAGATAGATAAAAGAAAATATAAATGAATATAAGATAATAATAAAGAAGATAGATAAAAGATATTAGATAGATAGAGGAGATAGATACCACGTGACCTCACAGTCACGGATAAGTTATGGGGTATTTCCGGGCATCTCACTTCCGGTGGGGCATTCCGGCGATAGGCTCAGGTAGGCCTATCGTATGTCTTTAATTTAGGCCTCATACCCTCAGGGCTGGCGCCAGTACCGGGCCTCGATACATACCATACGCGTGAGGAGTAAGAATAGAGAGGGAAGGGAGGGAGGGAGAGAGGGAGGGAAGGGAGGGAGGGAGAGGAGAGGAGGGAGGAGGGAGGGAGAGAGAGGGAGAGGGAGGGAGGAGAGGGAGAGGAGAGAAGGGAGAGAGGGAGAGGGAGGAGAGGCGAGAAGGGAGGGAGAGGGAGTCAGTCTCTAGATCACTTTGTAATGAGGATTGTTTTGTGTCTTTTACGCTGATGTATGAGAGGAATGTTTTGTTTATTAACGTGATTTTTTTTTCTTCTTCATTTTGTTATTTTATGCCTCTCCTTCTTTCCCCCTTCCCCTTTTCCAGACTTTTTTCTTCCCCTCTCTTTCTGCCTTTACCTTTCCTTCCCCCTTTTTCTCCCCTCCCTCCCTTCTTCATTCCCTTGCTTCCTTCCCCCTTCCCATCTTCCTCTCCCCTCTTCTTCATCCCTCTTCCTTCCCCCCCCTCCTCTTCTCCCTCTCCTCCCCTCCGCCCCCGCCCCCCTTCCCCCTCCCCTCTTCCGGCGTCCTCAGTTGGAAAACCAATTTAGTTCCAATTGACCCTTCGCTGCCCCTCTGTGCCGGGCTGATTGGGCGGCTGATTAGGGCGATTCGTAGCCCGATTAGGCCGGAGCGGAACCCTTAGTGACTTAACCTGATTGGCCGGGCAACGAGGCGTGAGATGGTCGAGATTCTATCTGCTCTCGCCGGCGTTGTCACCTCTCCCTTCTCCTCTTCCTCTTCTGCCTCCCTTCTTCGGAATCGTCCCCTCATCTCCTGCGCACCGTCTTCCTTTCTTCTCATTCTTTCTTCTTCCTTATGTGCTCGTCTGTGCCTTTGGGGCTGCTGCCGCTCTTTCTGATCCTCCTCATTCCCATGAATCGCGGGGTACTCTCCAAGCGTCTTCTTCCCTCCACTTCCTAAATATCGTCTCCTCGCGGTCTCTCTCGCCGTTCTTTTTCTCTTTCCCTAATCGTTTCCCGGCATCCCTGGGAAGGCGTAAGAAGTAGGGGAGGAGAAGATAAGAAAATAGGGGAGAAGGAGGAGGGGGAAAGGGGCAAAGTAGGAAGAAGGAGGGAGGTCGAGATAGAGGGGTAGAAAGGAAGGAGGAGGGAGATTTGGAAGAAAGGAAAAGGGAGAGAAAGGAGAAGGGGAAGGAGGGGATTGGAAAAAGGAGGAGGGAGAAGAGAGGGGAGAGGTGGTTTGGAACAGAAGCAAGCAGGTAGGGAGGAGAGACAGACAAAAAACGTAGCGAGCGAAGAAACAGACAGACAGACAGACACAGACATAGGTTAGCCAGAGAGTCGAACATACCAAGCCAACCGGAGCCGAAAATGGACGGATGTGTAAAGAGAAACTTCCTCATCTCACGAGCTATTACTTGGAAACGGTTCCTGACGGACTGGTACTTAGCAGCATGGATCGAGGAGGAGCTATTTATAGTAACGCGTGTGGAAGGAAATCTCAGCTGTCTGTGCGCTTGTTTGGATGGAGAAAAAATCGCGCTTGGCTTGCCTGACGGACGCGGAGTGAGTGAATCTATTTTGGGACATCTGCTTTGACGCAAGTCTGTTTTGGGACATCTATTGTGGCTACGGTTCTATTTTGGGACACATCTATTTGTGGCACGTCCTATTTTGGGATCACCTCTGACCTTTTGAAATCATGCTTCTTATTTTTTGGGTATATCTATTGTGGGCAACGTCTATTTTTGGGACATTACGTTGTTGACAAGATCTAAGATTTTGGTACAGGCGGTTACAAAGAGCTACAGGATACTTTGTAGTCTCAGATTTTGTCACATTCATTATGGCACATAAATTTTGGCAGATCTCTACTATTTAGGGCCATTTTATTTTTGAAAATAGTATCATTAGAGCACATCTATTTTGGCAGCATGTCCGACCTCTGACAGTGGACATTCTAGAGCGGGCCCCCACCGTCGAGGAGCGGTGCGGGTCGCGAAGGGAATGAGAAGCTGTGGCACTAATAGGAATGCGGGGGCAGCGGGGACAGAACTACCCAGGGCACAACGGGGCGAACGACACGCTCGAGGGCGGAAAGTTAGATAAAGCGGGGTTGGGCAAGCACAACGGACGCCTGACGTGATCCAGCTATATTCCACACAAGAAGGCTGCAGTCGATCGGTCTGAGTAAGACGCCCAGCCCGTCCGCAAAAACGCCCCGTCCACAGTACAGCTCGCTGCGCCCTCTCTCAGCCGTACAAGAAGTCCAATCCGGGGTTATCGTGGTCGCCGTCCAACTTGGGGCGCCGTGTCCTTTTCTCTTTAAAACTTGGCTCGCCGTGTCCGAAGGTCTTGCCCTTTCCATACGCCATCTCGCTTACCCCTCAAGCCCATCCTCCGACTTGTTCCCCCTCCCTTCCCCCCTCAACGCCTCCATCGCCCTTCCCATCACACACCCCTTCCCCTCTCTTCCCTCATTCCTCCGCCTTCCTTCCCCGAAACGACCCTGCCAGCGCTTCCCTTACCCTCCACCCCTCATCTCTCCCCAAGCGGATATGGGTACAGCCTACGCGGAGGCCAACATAAAAAGGCGGGGCCTCCCCCGCCTTCCACAGCACCGCTCGGCCTGGAATATACCGTCGTGAGGATGTCGACAGTGGAGAAAGGTCCCGTACGTATCCTTCCTTAGTCCCGGCAGACTAGCCATCTATTTGACACCCCTGGATGAAAGCCCCTTCCAGCTTATCACAACATTACCCACAGATAATCCCTCCCTTCCCTTCCCCCTCAACCGCCTCGGCCCCCTTCCCGCACACCCTTACACCCTCCCCAATCCCTCTCCCCTTTCCCTTCCCCACACTCTCTCCTTCCCCTCCCATCTCCTTCCACTTCCCCCACAGACCTCGCGCTTCTCCCCTCGCCGTCACTCACCTCCCTCGCTATCCCATCACACGCCCTTCCCCTCACCTCACCCCGCCACCCCATCCACCGAGCCGGCTGGCATCCCCCCGACACCGGGACCTCACTCCGAGATCGATCGCGCGACCACCGACTCACCCATAGCAATTTGACAAAGCAGACACGTCCTCAGATCGCGTTCCATTCCAGGAGCGGAAAGGGACGGATGCCTCTGGCGGCCGGGGGGGGGGGGGGGGGGGGGGGCTTCAAGCAGCGTGTGCGAAATGTTGTGGAAATTGGCTTCAGACAGACAGAGGCGTTCAGCAGTCGGTCGATCAGTTTGTTCGTTTAGGTACAGTACTACTCAATCAGTGTCAGGTTCGTTTTAAAGTAAAATCAGTCCGTTAGTTCAGTCGGTGTTCATGGGTCACGCTCGACTCAAATCTAAGTTCAGGTCGTTTAATCAGTCGTAGTTTAGTCGTCGTTCGGGTGGTTCAGTCACGATCAATCAGTCAGGCGTCGTTGTTAAATCTCAAAATCAGGGAAGTCGTTTAGTCAGGATCGTTCAGTCACTTCTTCCATCAGTCCAGAGTCGTTTAGTCAGTCGTTCAGTCAATCAGTCAGTTCAGGATCGTTTTAAAACATCAGAAGGTCGTTTGTCAACTGTCAAGTCAGTCAATTCATCATCAGGTCGTCGTGTTCAGGCCAAGCCAGTCGCCATGATGTTCATCATTTAATGTTGTCTGCGAGCCAATTCAGAAATTTGAACGCTTTTGTCCCCAATTCCCCCCCCCCCTTCCCGCCCTCCCACCCCGAGAGGCGACAGAGGTTGGACCGTGGGCGGGAATGTGGGCGGCAAGTGGGCGCCAGCTCTCTGTTTACACCTCATATAGGCGTGGTTAGGGAGGGGCGCTTCATGAGTGTATATTAGATGTGCACTTTGCATGCGAAGACCTATCTCCCTCTTTTCTTCCTGTCTTATTTTTCTTTCTTCTCTCTGGCTTTTCCCTTTATCCTTCCAGTATCATCAACGTCAACCTCTTCTTCCTCCTCTTCCTCTCCTATCTCACCTTCCTGACCTTCCTTCCTTCTTCTCCTTCCCTCCACTCTCCCTCTCTCCATCCATCTCCAATCCCCTCTCCGCCGAAGCTCTTCGTCCCCTGATCTCTATCTTGATGAAGTGGTGACGGAAGGAGATGGTGGTGATGGTGATGCCTCCACCCACTCCCACCTCATCCCCCCATCCCCATCCCCATCCCACCATCAGGGCAAAGAGACGAGGAGGACGCAGGCAGAGAGGGCCCCCAGCAGGACCCACGGGAGGCCCAAACGACGGTGCGGGAGAGGGAAAGAAACCTAGATAAATGGGGAAGAAGAAGGGGAGAGAGAGAGAAGGCGACAGGTGTGCGAGGGGGAGACATGAAACGGGGGAAGAAGAGGAGGGGGAAGGAGAAAGAGAGAGAGACGGGCGTGGCGGAAGTGGAGGGAAGTGGTGACGGGGAAAGAGGAAAGAGGAGGGAAAGGGTTGATGGTGCTCGAATCCTCACTCCTCACTATTACGGGCATCATCATCTCAGGACGAAGGGAGAGGGGGAAGGACAGACTGAGGGATCAACACGAAAGGCGGAAAAGGGAGAAGAGGGAAAGGGAGGGGGGAAGGGAGAGGAGAGAGGAGAGAGAGAGAGAGGAGAGAGAGAGAGAAGAGAGAGAAGAAGAAGAGAGAGAGAGAGAGAGAGAGAGAGAGATAGAGAGAAAGAAAGGGAGAGAGAAAGAAAGAAGAGGAAAAGAGAGAGAAATATAAAGAGAGAGAGAGAGAGAGCCCGAGAGAGGCGGACGTTGAGAGAGGCCGACATGGCGGCGGTGGCACTTGACACTCGGGTGACGAGACGCGGCGTCGGATCAAAGAGAGGGCCGGTGTCTAGCGTGTGGGCGGGGGGGGGGGGGGGGGGGGGGATAGAGAGAGGGAGGCGGGGGTGGTGGCGAGGATGCAGATGAAGGGGAAGGGAGGGGGGGGGCGCTGAAGACGAGGGGTGTAGAGGGGAGGGGGGTCTGAGGGGTTGGGTGTGTTTGAGAGGAGATGAAAGGGGCGATGGGGGGGGGGTTTGGAAGTGGGGAAGGGGAGGGGGAAGGGGGTTGAAGGTGGGGAAGGGGGAATAGGGGTTGGAGTTTTTGGGGAAGGGGAGGGGAGGGGGAGGGGGGTTGGAAGTGGGAAGGGGGAGGGGGTTGGAGTAGGGAAGGGGGATGGGGGTTGGAATGTTTGTGGGGAAGGGGGAGTGGGGGGTTGGAAAGTTGGGGGAGGGGAGTGGGGTTTGGGAGTGGGGGGGTTGGAAGTGGGGAAGGGAGTGGGGGTTGAGAGTGGGAAGGGGGGAGTGGGGGGTTTGGGAAGTGGGGAAGGGGAGGGAGTTTGGGGGGTTGGAAGTGGGGAAGGGGGAGTGGGCGGGGTTTGGAAAGTGGGGGAAGGGGGAGTGGGGGTTGGATATGGGAGATAAAGGGGAGTGGGGGGTTGGAGTGAGGGAGGGGAGGGTGGGGGGGTTGGAAGTGGGGAAGGGGGAGTAGGGGGTTGGAAATGAGGAAGGGACGGGGGTTGGGAGGCGAGATGGAGGATGGGGTGGCAAAAGGACTTACCTTTATGGGTGTGTGTGTTACTATGCCGGCCGCGGCCGCTGCTTAGCTGCTGGCTGGTGGGTGCTATTGACTTTGGGGTTAAGCGGGGGGGGCCCCGGAGAGGGAGCAGGAGGCTGCGGGCCGCTACAGTGAGGGAATCCTCTATCTTCTCTCTTTCTCTCTCTCTCTCTCTCTTCTCTCCTCGTTTCTCTCTTCTCTCTTCTTCATCTCCGTTTTTCTCTCTCTAAATTCTTCCTTCCCCTCTCCTCTCATCTCGACCTCCCTCTCCTCTCCTCTCCTTCTCATCCTCTCCTTCGCCTCTCCTCCTCATCCTCATCCTCTTTCCTTCCCCTTCTCCTCCTCCTCTCTCCCCGCTCTCCTCCTCCCTCCCCTCCTCGCCCCGTCTACGGTCGCTTTCTGCTTCCTCACTTCCTCCTCTCTCCACCTCTCCCTCCTCTTGTCTCTCTCCCATCTCCCACTCCTCCTCTCTTTTCCCCTGTGTTCATCTTCGCGCCTCCTCCCTTCCCTCCTCCTCCTGCTCACCTCTCTCCTATAACAACCAGAAAAAGCCCAGAGGAAGATGGAGGAGACAGTAAAAACAAATAAGATTAAATGATGGAATACTGATGATGATAATGGCAAATGTCAGTAGAGGCCATAAAATATGATGTAATGGAGATAACGATGCTTTCCCAAAGACCTTGATAACGGTAGGAGTTGTTATAATTACTACAATGAAATTTATTGGAGAGAAAGGGCGAACAGTTATGCGAAGAATGTCATCACATGTTGGCTTTTTTCTGCATTTTTTTCTTCCTTTTTTGCGGATTTTCGGCTTTGTTTCTTTCGTCTCCTCTTCCTTCGCCTCCTTCTCCTCCTCCTCTCCATCTCCCGTCCCTTTCTCACTCCTCCTCCCCAGTTTTTTCTGTCCTCTTTCTCTCCCTGCCTCATTCCTCTCTAAACCTATAATCCCCCCTCCGCTTCTTCCTTCCTCTGCTTTCCTACCCTTCCCGCCTATCCCTACCCCTCCAATATCCTACGTCATACCCCTTCCTATTCTCCCTCGCCTCTCCATCGATCCCCCCTCCTAACCTCACTCTTACCCTCCCTATCTTACCCCTCCCCCTCCAGCCATCGATCCCCCTACCTCCTCCATCGACCCCGACCCTATTAGCGCGCGGTGGCCCGTGGATGCAGGGCGCCTTCCGGAGTTAACCGCGCAAATAGGCGGGTATGTTTGGGTCGCCGACACAGGCGTGCATAATCGGGTCGATAGTCAGATGCCCGGGTCGGAATAGAGAATGTTATCGGGGCGGCGGTTGCAATGGAGGAGGGGGAGGCAGGGAGGAGGGGAGATGGGAGAGGAGGAAGGGAGGGGGAGATGGAAGGGGGGAAGGGAAGGGGAGGAGGGAAGGGAGATGGAGAGGGAGGAAGGGAGGGGAAGGAGATGGGAGAGGGAGGAAGGGGGGGAGGAAGGAGATGGAGAGGGAGGAAGGGAGGGGAAGGAGATGGAGAGGGAGGGAAGGGAGGGAAGGAGATGGAGAGGGAGAGAGTGGGAGGGAAGGGGAGGAGGGGGAAGGAGGAGGAAGGAAGGGGAGGAGGAGGGAGGAGTGGGAGGGAGAGGGAGGAGAGGGAAGAAGGGAAGGAGGGTGGGAGAGAGTGGGGGAAGGGAAGGAGGGAAGGAAGGAGTGGGAGGAGGGAGAGGGAGGCGAGAAAAAAATGTTGAGAGAAAAAAGTTCCTTCGTCTTCCTCCTCTCTCCTTTTTCTTCTTCTTTTTTTCATCTTCTTCTTTTTCATCATCTTCTTCTTCTTACTTCCTCCTCCTCCTCCTCCCTCTCCCTCTCCTCCTTCCCATCTTCCCTCTCCTCCTCCTCCTCCTCCTCCTCTCTCCTGGCTCCTCCGCCCCCTCCCGCCTCCCTCCCTCTCCGCCTCATTGTCTCGTTTTTGGCGATATAAGTCGTGTTTCCCCATGCTCTCGGGTGGCATGTTGGGCATTCCGTCCCGGGTATGTCGAGAAGGGGGGGGGTGAGGGAGGGGGGGAAGAGGGCGAAGGTCGAAGATGAGAATGCTTTTACGGAAGAGAAGAAGACAAGGAGAAAAATGATACTGAAGAAGGAGGAAGAAAATAGAACGAGATGTCATTTTTTTTCTTTTTTCTTTTTTCTTCTTTGTTTTTTCTTTCTTCTTTTCTTCTTTTCCTTCTTCTTCCTTTCTATCATCATCATTTCCTCTTCCATCTTCTTTTCTCTTCCATCTTTCCTCTTCCATCATCTTCCTTTTTCTTCTTCATCTTTCCTCTTCCATCATCTTCCTTCTTTCTTCTTCTTCCCTCTTCATCTTCCATTCCTTCTCCATCATCTTCTCTTCTTCTGTCTTCATCTTCCATCTTCCATTCCCTCCATTTCTCTTCTGTTTTAAGTACGAAGGAAAGAGCATTTGCGAGCGATAATGGGCCGGGAGTTGTACAAGTCAAGAGGCTGCAGACGGACCTAATCGCCCTTTTTTTACCTGGTGTCTGTTGCTTATTAGGGACATGTGGCGGCGGCCGTGCGTGGGAAGGCGGCCGGGCTGTGTGGGGGACGGGAAGGGGAGGGAGAGAGGGAAAGGGAGAAGGGGAGAGAGAGAGAGAGGAGGGGGTGGATGGGAGGAGGGAAAGGGAGAAGGGGAGAGAGAGAGAGAGAGGGTGGGTGGGGGCTGTGTGTGGGGGACGAGAAGGGGAGGGAGAGAGGGAAAGGGAGAAGGGGAGAGAGAGAGGAAGGGAGAAGGGGAGAGAGAGAGAGGGAAGAAGAGGGTGGGTGGGGGCTTGTGTGTGGGACGAGGAAGGGAGGGAGAGAGGGAAAGGGAGAAGGGGAGAGAGGGAGAGAGAGGAAGGGAGAAGGGGGGAGGAGAGGGTTGGGTGGGGCTGTGTGTGGGAGGAAGGGAGGGAGTGAGGGGAGAATGGGGAGAAGAGAGGGAAGGATGAGGGGAAGAAGGGGAGGGAGAGGGGAGAGAGGAGAGAGAGTGAAGAACGGGGAGGGAGAGAGAGAGGAGGGGTGGTGGGTGGGAGGTAAGGGGAGGAGAGAGAGAGAGGAAGGGAGAGGGGAGAGAGGAGAGGGGGTGGTGGGAGATAGGGAAAGGAGGAAGGGAAGGGAGAGGAGAGGGTAGGTGGGGAGGTGAGAGAGGGAAGTGAGAGGGGAAAGAGGGAAATGGAGAAGGGGGAGAGAGGAGGCTGAGTGAGAGTGGAGAGGGGAGAAAAGGATGGGGGTGGAGAGAGGGGGAAGAGAGGTAGAGGGAGGTAGGAGGAGGAGTGGACGAATGAGGAGGTATGACAAAGGAGAGGGAGAAAGAGAGGGGAAGGGAGAAGAGGAGAGACATTGAGAGAGAGGTCTGGGAGAATTTAAGAGGGAGAGGAGAAGGAGGGGAGGGAGTGGAGGAAATGAAGGAAGAGGGGAGTAGAAGGGAAAGTAGGAGGGAAGAAGGGATTAAGATGAGTGAGAGAGAGTGAACATGACAGTGAAGATAAACTGCGAGAGAGGAACGGAATTGAAGTAGACGAACGGCGCGCGAGAGAGAGAGAGAGAGAGAGAGCGAAGAGAGAGAGGAGAGAGAGAGAGAGAGAGAGAGAGAGAGAGAGAGAGAGAGAGAGAGAGAGAGAGAGAGAGAGAGAGAGAGAGAGAGAGAAAGAGAGAGACAGAGAAAGAGAAGAGAAAGAGAAAGAGAGAAGAGAGAAAAGAAGAAAAGAAGAAGAGACAAGACAGAGACAGAGACAACCTGCATCAAGAGAGCCAGCGCGCATGCTCCCGGACGCCCAGCCAGGCTCGCCAGGCGCAGGCGCAGAGCACCGATTGTCCGAATGAGCCTTTGAGTGAGTTAAGAGGAAGTCGGGGCCACGTTGAGAGATAGCGGTGCAATTGCCGTGTGTTGCACATGATTTACGAAGGAGTTTGGCGTATGAGGAGGATGGATCTCAGGCGGTTTCTTACGGTAATGAGTTAATGGGGTTTGGGCGGTACAGTTACAGTGACAAATGAGCTTGGGGGAGAAGTGAATCATTCGGCAGGGACGGTGAGAGGAGGGGGAAGGGGGAGGAGGGAGGGAGGGAAGGGAGGGAGGGAGGGAGGGAGAGACAGGTGAGAGGGAGGGTGGGGAAAGGGAGGGAAAGCAGAAGTTGGAGGAAGAATAGGAGGAGAAGAAAGGGAGGAGGAGGGAGGAGGAGAAGGTGGGTGGGTGGGTGAGTAGAGTAGGAAGATGGATGGATGGGTGGCAGGGTGAGTAGTAGATATATTAGGTAGAGGGAGGGTGGGGGGGGGGGTAATAGGTAGGCCGGCAGGGCGGGGCAGCGCCTTTGCTCCGAACGGCGAGAGAATAGATTCCCAGCGAAGGTCGTGACGGAAGAGGATGAGGTGGGATTTAATTGCAATCCGGAGCAATTATAGAGGATCGGAAGGCATTCGTGGGAAGGGAATGAGACGCGGGAGGCTGGGAACGGAATCTATGGGGCGGGAGATGGCGATGGAGGGGCGGAAGTGGGCCAGGTAGACGTGGCTTGTGTGTGTGTGGGGGGTGGGGGGAATGCGTGTGTTGTGTGGGGGTGCGTGTGTGTGTGCGTGTGGTGTGTGTGTGGGGGGGTGCGTGTGTCGTGTGTGTGTGTGTGTGAGAGAGAGAAAGAGAAAGAGAAGAGAGAGAGAGAGAGAGAGAGAGAGAGAGAGAGAGAGAAGAGAGAGAGAGAGAGAGAGAGAGAAGAGAGAGAAGAGAGAGAGAGAGAGAGAGAGAGAGAAGAGAGGAGAAAGAAAGAGAGGAGGTATAGGTGTCGTGGACGATCCCGAGAGATAGAGATGGACACTTTTTTCGCGCAATTTAGGAAGGTTCAGATTGGGTTTGAAAGAGTCCAGAGGGCGATTAGAAGGTTCGGTCTGGAATTTAAAGGACGATTTTAGGACTCGGTATAGAATTTTTTAGAATTTTGCCTCAAGAGGATTGGCGCCATGTGATCTGTTGATTTTAGAATTTAGAATATATTTAGGAGACGCCCAATTTACTGGCTTGTAATCTCGACTTTGAGTTTGAAGATGTTTAGAATCTTGTCTTAGAGGATTGGCGTTATAGAGTCATTGTACTCGAGTTCAGATTAAGAGGATGTTTAATTTTTTGCCTTTGAGTATTGACACTTATGTTGACTCAATTTAGAATTTAGAGGGAAACAAGTTTTTTTTTTTTTTTTTTTTTTTTTTTTTTTTTTTTTTTTTTTTTTTGCCTAAGAGGAGTGATACCGTTCACTCAGGTTACGAATGAAAAGGAAAACAGCCACGTTATGAAAGGATAATTAATCTTACGTTTCGAACTCTTCAGCGGGAAATCATTTCGTCTTCTCTCTCTCTCTCTTCTCCCTTCCCCCTCCCTCCCTTCCCTCCCCCTTTCTCCCTTTCCTCCCCCTTCTCCCTTTCCCCTTCCCCTTCTCCCTTTCCCTTCCCCCTCCCTCCCGGTGGGAAGGTGTCGCCGGCGATTGTGCGGGGCTGGGTGTGCACCAGCGCCGCCCATTGTGAGGATTGAGGACCGCCACACGCTCCCACGGGTACGATTCGCATGCCTAGGGGGTGGGCGGGATTGGGGTGGGGTGGGGGGGGGCGGGATTGGGTGGGGGTGGGGAGGTGTTAGGAGGGTGAGGTGGGTGGGGTGGGCGGGGTTGGGGGGGTGGGGAGGTGTTAGGAGGGTGAGGTGGGTGGGGTGGGCGGGAGGTGGGGTGGGGGTGATTGGAGGGTTGGGTGGGGGTGATTGAGGTTGGGGCGGAAGGAGGGCGTAGGGTGGAGGAAAGAAGAAAGAGGAGGTCGAGGAGGAATAGGAATTGGAGAAAAGGGAAAGAGAAAGTCAAAGAAGGAAACATTAGACGGAGAAGAAAAGGGGAAGGGAGAGGGGAGAAGACGGAGAAAATAAAAAGAAAAGGGAGAAAGTAAAAGATAGAGACGGAGAAAAAAAAGAGAAGGGAAGGGGAGAAGACGGAGAAAAAAAAAATAGACAGAGAAAAAGAAACATTAGGCCAGGAGGATAGGATGCAGAGAACAGTACAGGCCGACACTTAAGAGGAAAGGAGGGCGAGAAACCGAAGAAAAAGGAGGCTCCCCCCCCGGCCGCCGGCCCCCCCCTTCCCGCCCCAGCACAGGTCCTCGCATTCCCGGCTTCATCAGCCGGGCCTCGTTCTTGTGCCAGTCAGCCCCGCCCCCCCTCCTTGTCCTCGCACCTCCTCCTCCTCCTCTTCTTCTCCTTGTTCTTTCTTGTTCTTCTTCTTCTTCTTCTTCTTCTCTTCTTCGTCTCCTCCTTCTTCTTCTCCTTATTTTTATTACTATTCCTATTCCTCTCCTTTTTTCCCTCCTGCTCCTCTTTTTCCTCCTCCTTATCCTTATCCTCCTCCTACTCTTCATGCTCCTCCTTTCCCCCTCTTCCTTATCCTCCTCGCTCTCGTCGTCTTCTCGTCTTCTCCCCATCTTCTCTTCTCTCTGTCCCGTTTTCTCGCCTCTTTTCATTTTCTCTTCCCCCTTTCTTTTCCTTTACCCTCCCCTCTTCCACTTCCCTTCGATCTCCTTTCTCTCTTCCTTTCCGTGTCTCTTCCCCTTTTCCTTTTCCATTCCCCCTTCCCCTTCCCTTTCCTCTTTTCCTTCTCTTTCATTTCCCTTACCTCCTCCCCATTCCCTTTCATCTTCTCCTTCCATTTCCCTTTCCTCTCTCTTCCCCCTTCGCCTTCGCCTTCTCCCTGCTGACAGAAAGGGAGCGAGCGACGTCAGGGGCGCTCTGGCCGGGGGCGCTCCCGCTCCGCGCTCCCTCCCCAAGGTCGCGGGAGGAGGGAGGGATGCTGGCGGGGGAGGGGGAGAGGGGAGGGAGTCTGGAGGGAGGGGAATTCTGGCGGGGAGGGGGAGGGAGTCTGGAGGGGGAGGGAGGGAGTCTGGTGGGGAGGGAGGAGGGAGTCTGGTGGGGGAGGGGAAGGTGTCTGGTGGGGGAGGGGGAGGGGGGGTGTCACACGGTCTGCACGATCGGTCTCTTGCGTTCGGAAAGCGGAGGCCGAAGACGCGGGGGGAGGAGGAGGGAGGGCGGCGGACGAGGTGTGTGTGGGCGGCGACACGCGGGTGGGCGGCGGGTGCCTGTAGGCGGTGCTTGCTGCGAGAGAGGTAATGGGCGCTGCGGTCGTAGCGGGTGCCTGCGGGAGGGAGGGCGCGGCGGCGGTGCGGCTGGTGTGGCGGGGAAGGGCGCTGCGGCGGCGGCGGCGTCGGGCGGCCGCGCGGCAGGATCCAGCAGCCGAGTTCCCATGATTACCATTCCTGACGAAGAGCAGAACACCCATCACCCGCGCCCCCTCGGGAGGCCCGACGCGGCCGCCGTGTGGGGCCAAACACACACACACGCACGTACACTCTCACACGCACACAGAGAGCGCCCGCGGAGGAATTCCTGCATCCTAGTAACACTCGCTCCTCGCCAACGCGGCCGAGGAATCCCTCATACGTTCCCCCACATTTCTCTCACGCGCGTTCCTCACAAACGTTCCTCACAAACGTTCCCACACAAACGTTCCCCACAAACGTTCCCGCCCACGTATGCGCCTCCCTCCCGCGCCCTTATCTCTGTGACGCCGCATGCCTTTGTCATCTCCCGGGCTGGCGTCGCGGGCTGTCACGAGACTAATGATGAAGCCATCAGCGCCCCAGCCCACGCCCCCCACCCTCCACGCCCCCCAGCCCCGCCCCCAGCCTCCACGCCCCACCTCCACGCCCCCCAGCCTCCACGCCCCCGGCCGCTGGGATCACTTCGTCAGCGCGTTGAATTCTCGCTTCTTGGAGCGCCTGGAGGACGTCGCTTTGTCTGCTGATTGGCCTTTACTCTCTTTTTGTCGTTTTACTGTTTTCTTCTTATTTAGCTTCTTTTCCTCTTCTTTTTGTCCTTTTTTTTTACTTTTTCTCTCTTCTCTTCTTTTTGTCCTTTTTTTACTCCTTTTTCTCTTTTTTCTTCTTTTTTATGTCCTGACGTCGGTAGATGATGTCACGTCGGTTGTCTTGGTCGCGGCGTGACATCTTTTCTGGATCGTGGGACGGTAGCGGTCAGGGGGGCGGAGGAGGGGAGGGGGGAGGTAGGGGTTGGGGGTGGAGGAGGGATGCGTAATGATAAGGTAACCTGGGTAATTGGCAGGGGGGAGAGGGGGGAGAGGGGGAGAGGGGGGAGATGGGTCATAGGTCGCATACCTGACATTCTTGGCTAATTGTTGTGATTATAACTACCGCGTTATTGCACGCTGGGGGGAGGGAGCGAGCGGAGAGAAAGTTGGGGCGGAGGGGAGATGAGGGAGGGGGTGAGTGGGGGTAGGGAGGAATTCTAGAGCACAAGGAAGGTGAGGGATGCAGGTCGAGGGAGGGAGGGAGGGATCTCTGTCTCTCTGTTTCTTTGTCTCTCTTCTCTTCTCTCTCTTCTCTCTACCTCTCCCTCCCCCTCCCTCCCCTCTCTTTAACTATTTATCTATCTATCTACAGGTCGAGGGAGGGAGAGAGGGATCTTGGGCTCTCTCTCTCTCTTCTATCTATCTATCTTCTATCTGTCTATCTATCTATCGATTTCCCTCCCATTTCCCTCTTATTTCCCTCCATAACTCCCTCCCTCCCTGCCTGACTTCTCTGATTTTCAAAAGAGGAACAAAACCCCGTTGTATCTTTTAAAAGCAAGGAAGAGGATTTATACAAATTAGAAAAAAAGGTTTGCGAAGGATATAAAAAAGTCACGTTTTTTTTATTCTTTCTTTCTTTTTTTAATCTTCTTCCCTTTCTCCTCCTCCTCCTCCTCCGTTTTTTTTTCGTTCTCTCACAGTTCATTTTGTGTGGGTGTTTTATGGTGTTTTATTGAAAACCGTTATCATGTTTTTTTTTTCTCTCTTTTTTTCTTTCATGTTTTTCCCGCCTCCTTTCTTGCGTATGTGAGTTGAAAAGGAGAGAGAGAGAGAGAGAGAGAGGAGAGAGAGAGAGAGAGAGAGAGAGAGAGAGAGAGAGAGAGAGAGAGAGAGAGAGAGAGAGAGAGAGAGAGAGAGAGAGAGAGAGAGAGATATGAAAAGGGGACATATATGTACAATATATAATAGATTTTATTATTATAATTATTATTATAGTAAGCTATATAAAGAGCCACACTGAAAGAATCGAGATTTATACCAGCAAAGGTGTCAGTGCAGGTCAAGATACAGCTAAGAAAGAATGAAAGAATAGAAAGTCGGCTATTTACCTGAGAAAAACATCTGATCATTTAAACTTTCGATCGGAGAAGTTACAATCTCCGAAGGCAATCTATTCCAAAGCCTACAAATAGCAGTAAAAAAGCTTCTAGAAAACTGACTTGTAGACGATCGACTTACGTCAAATGTCAATGAACTGAGGGTCATAGAACTTCTGGTAATTCTTGCAGGTTGATAAATGTCAGGTAAAATCTCATAGAAGGGATGTGAATTATCGGTTACAATCTTGTATAAGACTTGAAAGAGCCCAAATAACCCTGCGATGCCCAATGTCCTACGATCAAGCGGTCTTAAGTGTGAGTCTGCAGCCGATAACTACACAGAACAGTATTCAAAAAAATGTGTATGCATATACATATATTTTTTGTCTTCCTTTTTTCTGTCTTCAACAATAGATGTTTTTTCTTTTCTCTTCAGTTCACGCTGTGACGTCAGACGTTATTGAGTTTAGAGACGATCGCTGGTTAATAACCTGTCGTTACAGAGAGCAATTCTTAAGTATTTTTTATTTACATTTTTTGTAATGGCGACAGTCGGGCAGTGAAACCTGGCGGACCGATCCCGCAGAGTTATTCGCAGCCACTCGCCTCCCTTTCATAAGACGGTATTTATCAAGAATTGTGCGACCTGACTGACCTTCTCTTGACTGCTGCGAGGTCATCTTGGTGTTCTTTGGGGGGGGGGGGTATTCGTAAACGTATACGGGTTTAGATTGAGGATCGTGAATGTTAAGTACGATCGTGTGTGTTTGTGTGTGTAAATTTTCTCCCGCGTGAGAGAGAGAGAGAGTGAGAGAGAGAGAGAGAGAGGAGAGAGAGAGAGAGAGAGAGAGAGAGAGAGAGAGAGAGAGAGAGAGAGAGAGAGAGAGAGAGAGAAGAAGAGAGAGAGAGAGAGAGCCTCGAGAGAGAGAGAGGAGAGAAGAGAGAGAGAGAGAGAAGAGAGAGAGAGAGAGAGAGAGAGAAAGAGAGAGAGAGAGAGAGAGAGAGAGAGAGAGAATGAGAGAGAGAGAGAGAGAGAGAGAGAGAGAGAGAGAAGAGGAGAGAGAGAGGAGAGAGAGAGAATGGAGAGAGAGAGAGAGAGAGAGAAGAGAGATGAGAGAGAGAGAGGCGAGAGGAGAGAGAGGAGAGAGAGAGAGAGAGAGAGAGAGAGAGAGAGAGGAAGACCTCTCAGTTGCCAATCAACCAACAAGCACCTACATTATCGCACAGATTTCCGTCTCTCGGCGCCCCGTCCCCCCACCCCCACCCCCCCGCCTGCTTGCCCCCGCGCGTGGCGAGCCTGCCCCCTCCCCCCCTCTCTCTCTCTCTCTCTCTCCCCGCTGATGACGACGTCGCAATTATCAGCCAGGAGTGTCAGCCGGCCGGCCGTGTCGCGTCTCTATCGCAGCTCATTAATTCCTCCGTAGGTCGCGTGTCAGCATTGTCTCGCCGGAGCTGTGTCGGCGCGGCTATCGTCCTGCGCGATCTCCGCTGACGCTCGGCTGACACTCGGCTGACACTGTCCTCCATTATCCCGCAGCAGAAACAGGCTGTCAGGACCTTAAAACCTGCAGGGATAGCGCTGACAAATGATGGGGTGGGAGGGGCGAATCCCATCCCGTCCCTTCACTCGCTGCTAAGTGTTTCTCTGATGGGGGAAGGAGGGAACGAGAGGGAAGAAGGGGAAGGAGGGAAGGGGCAGGAGGAGGGGGAGGTGGAGAAGAAGGGGGAGGGAGGGCAGTGAAGGGGAGAAGAGAAAGGGAGGAAGGGCAGTGAGGGGGAAAGGGGAGGGTTAGCGAAAGGGAGGAGGAGGAAGAGTGAAGGGAAGAAGAAAAGGGGAGAGAGGATAGGGAAGAGTGGCAGCGAAAGAAACGAGGAGAGAGACAGAGACACAGAGACAGAGACAGAGACAGAGACAGAGACAGAGAGACAGAGACAGAGAAGAGAAGGGGAGGAAGGGGAGCTACAGAGGAAGGCCCGGAGCCGAAAGGGAGGACGACGATGCCATCATGAAAGCCTTGGCTCAACATCGCCTTCAGAGATTGATGCTGCGATGCCGCGAGGTCCATCCAGGGATCATAAGAAAGTCCGTTTTTTTATTTCTTTTTTTCTTTTTTTTTAATCTTCTTCCCTTTCTCCTCCTCTCCTCCTCCTCCTCCGATTTATTTTTTCCGTTCTTTCACAGTTCATTTTGTGTGGGTGTTTTATGGTGTTTTTATTGAAGACCGTTATCAGTTTTTTTTTTTTGTTTTTTTTTTTTTTTCGTCGAGGCGTGGGCGGCGGGCGGGGGCGGCGGGCGATGAGGGGGGGAAGGGTGTAGATAGGGGAGGTTGGGGAGGAGGGAACGTCGCTACACGGGGCGGGGAGTGGGGATCTTGTTCGATGTGTTAAAAAAAGGTGTGATTAATATTTATCACAGGTGGATGTAGAGATGAAGAAGGAAGAAGGAGAAAGAGAGACGAGAGGAGTAAATTGAGGAGAAAGAGGAGGAGTGTGAGATACGTGAAGTAGATGAGAGAGGAATTTGAGAAGGAGACAGAAAAAAGATGAAGAATAAGGTGGGGCGAAAGAGAGGAGGAAGTGATAGCGAGAATAAACCTGAGAATGTCATTGAGAGAGAGAGACAGACAGACAGACAGACACAGTAGACAGACAGACAGGCAGACAGACAGACAGACACAGAGAGGCAGACAGACAGACAGACAGACACAGACAGGCAGACAGACAGACAGACAGACAGAGAGAGACACAGAGAGACGCACAAGAGACAGTAACAATAAGGCGTGGATCTAATGAGGCCTCTGACATCATGTAGTTTTGATTAGGCTAATGAGCGGGTTTTGATCGGGGGGGGGGGGGGTAGGTGCGATCGAGGGCCAGTACTTGGAAGCGGGGAGGGAGGGGGGGAGGAGGGAGGGAGGGAGTGCCACGGTAGGATCCCTGGCACTTGGCACTTGGGGAGATGCGTGACTCAGGTTGTATTGTGGTGGTTTTCTTTCTTTCTCTTTTTTTTTACTCTTTCTTGCGTTTGTTTTCTCTCTCTCGATCTATCTATCTATCATTTATTTCATTCTCTCTCCCTCTCTCTCCCTCTCCCTCCCTCCCTCCCTCTCCCCTCCCCCTCCTCAATATTACCTAGAATTGGGGAGATTTTTAAATATTCCGTTTGTGTTATTTTTGCTCTCTAGGAAAACTATCCAGAATTTTAAAAGATGCGCACACACACACACACACACACACACACACACACACACACACACACACAACACACACACACACACACACACACACACACACACAACACACACACACACACACACACACACACACATCACATCTTCATTATCCCTTTTCTGTCCTCTTTATCCTCCTATCCTTTGGCCTGGCGGATCCCTCCCCCCCTCGGTCACGTGACTCGAGACCCGAGGAGAGTGCCCTCACTCCCGGCCGGCGAATGGTGATGGAGGGGCTGACGTGGCCTTAAATTACACCTTGGCTTAAGTATGTAATAATAGCGTGAGGGAGGGGGGTGGGGAGGAGAGGGGAGTGGGAGGGGAGGAGAGGGAGTGGGGGAGGGAGGGAGTGGGGGGAAAGGGGTTGGAGGTGAGGGGAGGGGAGGAGAGGGGAGTGGGGGAGTTATCGCCAGAGGGGGGTGGGTTGGAGGGGAGGGGAGGGAGGGAGGGAGGGAGGGAGGGAGGTATCGCCAGAGGGGGGGGAAGGGGTTGGGGAGGAGGGGGGTGAGGGGTGGGAAGGATAGGGTTATGCTTGAGAGGTTGGGATGGAGGCGGGGGGGGGTTGTCTGTGAGAAATTTGGGGTTGGTTTTGTGTCTCTCTTTCGTTCCGTTTTATTTTTTTTTTTTTTTCTCTTGCTTTTCTGTCTATATTCTCTCTCTCTCTCTCTCTCTCTCTCTCTCTCTCTCTTTCTCTCTCTCTCTCTCTCTCTTCTCTCTCTCTCTCTCTCTCTCTCCTCTCTTCTCTCTCCTCTCTCTCCGTCCTCTCTCTCTCTCCTTCTCTCCCTTGCTCTTCTCTCTCTCTCTTTCTCTTCTNCTGAAAATAAAGTTTAAATTGGATTTTGAGGTTTGCCGGTGAAAAGAATATTTTTGCCGAGTACGGTATACATTAATCAATTTCCTATTTGCATACTAGCACGCTTAATATACCATAGAGATGAAAAAAAAATCGGCGGGAACTTCCAAGAAGTTTTCATAGAGATGGAAAAAAATCTCGGCGGGAACTTCCAGGAAGTTTCATACACTACACAATGAATTGTCACATCACATATCTTGGATTCCTTTCGTATCTAGGTAATGCATCCGTATGGAAATTCCCAAATGTCACTTCTACTAAGAAACGAAAAAACTATTTACGAGGAAACGAACAGCAAACTCGAATGTTCTCTTTTAAATATATTGCGAAAATTCTACATAGAAACCTATAGTATATTACGAAATTTCATAGGAACCTGTTGCCTTCCTAGTTTATTCAGAAAATGCTCCATAGGATCCTGTGATGTGGATTACCTCAAGACGGGATTGAGGCTGTTTGCTATCATCGCATTCCTTGTCGCACAGAGGCTGATAGGCCTATGGAGTAAATTTCTACAGTTCATAGTGGAACCAAGTGCCAGGTTTCTATTGCGGGAGGCACTGTGGTTTTTGCAAGCCGTAGATGATGAATTGCGGAAGGCCTATTTGCAGCGATATCCTTCGGAACAAGGATTACAGTGTTCGCCTCAAACAGAAAAAAGGTTACAGTTCGCCTCAAACAGAAAAAGGTTCGCAATGTGTGGAATCCTCTAAGTCGAACCTAGCAGAAAAGGCATCGAAGGATTTATTTTGGGCGGCAATTCTTTGAGTCGGACCTGGCAGGAGGACCACATGATGTGCATTCTGTGTTATATGGAAAATGAATCTCTGATCTTCGTGAGAAATAGGATGAAAAAAAAAATCTCGGCGGGAACTTCCCAGGAAGTTTCATAGAGAGATAAATCGGCGGGAAACTTCCCAAGAAGTTTCATAGAGATGAAAAAAAAAAAAATCTCGGCGGGAACTTTTTCATAGAGATGAATTTCATAGAGAATAGAGAAAAAAAAAATCTCGGTGGGAACTTCCCAGGAAGTTTCATAGAGATGAAAAAAAAAAATCTCGCGGGAACTTCCCAGGAATGTTTCATAAGATGAAAAAAAAAAATCTCGGCGGGAACTTCCCAGGAAGTTTCATAGAGATGAAAAAAAAATCTCGGACGGGAACTTCCCAGGAAGTTTCATAGAGATGAGAAAAAAATCTCGGACGGAACTTCCCAAAAGTTTCATAGAGAATGAAAAAAAAATCGACGGAAATTTTTCCCAATAGAAGGTTTCATAGAGATGGGAAATCTCGGCGGGAACTTCCCAAGAAGATTTCATAGAGATGGAAAAGAATCCGGCGGGAACTTTCCAGGAAGTTTTCATAGAGATTTGAGATTGCCTGAAACTTTCTTGGAAGTTTCCGAGATTTTTTTTCATCTCTATGAAACTTCTTGGGAAAGTTCCGTCCGAGATTTTTTTTTTCATCTCTATGAACTTCTTGGAAGTTCCGTCCGAGATTTTTTTTCATCTCTATGGAAACTCTGGGAAGTTCCCGCCCGAGATTTTTTTTTTTTTTCATCTATAAACTTCCTGGGAAGTCCCGCCGAGATTTTTTTTTTCATCTCTATGAAACTTCCTGGGAAGATTCCACCCGAGATTTATTTTGGGCGCAATTCTTTGAGTCGGACCTGGCAGGAGGACCACATGATGTGCATTGTGTTATACAATGAATCTGATCTTCGTGAGAAATAGGATGGAAAAGAATCTCGGCGGGAACTTCCAGGAAGTTTCATAGAGATGGAAAAGAATCTCGGCGGAAACTTCCCAGGAAGTTTCATAGAGATGAAAAAAAAAAATCTCGGCGGGAAACTTCCCAGGAAGTTTCATAGAGATGGAAAAAGAATCTCGGCGGAACTTCCCAGGAAGTTTCATAGAGATGGAAAAAAAAAATCTCGGCGGGAACTTCCAGGAAGTTTCATAGAGATGAAAAAAAAATCTCGGCGGGAACTTCCCAGGAAGTTTCATAGAGATGAAAAAAAAAAATCTCGGGGGAACTTCCCAAGAAGTTTCATAGAGATGGAAAAAAATCTCGGCGGGAACTTCCCAGGAAGTTTCATGAGAAGGAAGTTTCATAGAGATGAAAAAAAAAATCTCGGCGGGAACTTCCCAGGAAGTTTCATAGAGATGAAAAAAAAATCTCGGCGGGAACTTCCCAAGAAGTTTCATAGAGAAAAAAAAAAATCTCGGCGGGAACTTCCAGGAAGTTTCATAGAGATGAAAAAAAAAATCTCGGCGGGAACTTCCCAGGAAGTTTCATAGAGATGAAAAAAAAAATCTCGGGGAACTTCCCAGGAAGTTTCATAGAGATGAAAAAAAAAAATCTCGGCGGGAACTTCCAAGAAGTTTCATAGAGATGAAAAAAAAAATCTCGGCGGGAACTTCCCAGGAAGTTTCAAACTTCCCAGTTTCATAGAGATGAAAAAAAAAAATCTCGGCGGGAACTTCCCAGGAAGTTCATAGAGATGAAAAAAAAATCTCGGGGAACTTCCCAGAAGTTTCATAGAGATGAAAAAAAAATCTCGGTGGGAACTTCCAGAAGTTTCATAGAGATGAAAAAAAAATCTCGGCGGGAACTTCCCAAGAAGTTTCATAGAGATGAAAAAAAATCTCGGCGGGAACTTCCCAAGAAGTTTCATAGAGATGAAAAAAAAAATCTCGGCGGGAACTTCCCAAGAAGTTTCATAGAGATGAAAAAAAAAAATCTCGGCGGGAACTTCCCAAGAAGTTTCATAGAGATGGAAAAAGAATCTCGGCGGGAACTTCCCAAGAAGTTTCATAGAGATGAAAAAAAAATCTCGGCGGGGAACTTCCCAGGAAGTTTCATAGAGATGAAAAAAAAAATCTCGGCGGGAACTTCCCAAGAAGTTTCATAGAGATGAAAAAAATCTCGGGCGGAACTTCCAGGAAGTTTCATAGAGATGAAAAAAAAAATCTCGGCGGAACTTCCCAGGAAGTTTCATAGAGATGAAAAAAAAATATCGGAACTTCCCAGGAAGTTTCATAGAGATGAAAAAAAAAAATCTCGGCGGGAACTTCCCAAGAAGTTTCATAGAGATGAAAAAAAAAATCTCGGCGGGAACTTCCCAAGAAGTTTCATATATATACATATATATATATATATATATATATATATATATATATATATATATATATATATATTATATATAATATATATATATATATATAAATAATATAATATATATATATATAATATATAATATATATATATATATATATATTATATAATTATATTATATATATATATATATATATAATATATATAATAGTATATAGAAACGAACGAACGACAAGCCAGCAGACAGGCACCGAAGCGACCACTCGCAGGTCAGTCCAGAGATGCCAATCAGGAAACCGCCAGCCACACTCGAAATCACAGGTCCTCGAATCACAGGTCCTCGAATCACAGCGAACTGACCTTGATCTGACTATTCTTTCAGGGTCGAGGATGAGGGGAATATAAAATATCTGAATAAAATAGATTTCATAGATACATTTTGTGGCATGAAAATAAGGTTGGAGAGAGAGAGAGAGAGAGAGAGAGAGAGAGAGAGAGAGAGAGAGAGAGGAGAGAGAGAGAGAGAGAGAGAGAGAGAGAGAGAGAGAGAGAGAGAGAGAGAGAGAGAGAGAGAGAGAGAGAGAGAGAGAGAGGAGAGAGAGAGAGAGAGAGAGAGAGAGGAGAAGAGAGAGAGAGAGAGAGAGAGAGAGAGAGAGAGAGAGAGAGAGAGAGAGAGAGAGAGAGCAAGACTTCAGGACCTGTCAGTGAGTGGACAGATGAAACATCTCTATCTCCCTGTGGCTTCGAGACATCGCCAGACCACCTGGAGTTCCCCGGGACCAATACCTGCCTGCTCTGTCTTGCCTGTGCCTACCTGGATTGGGGCTTTGGTATGTACGCAGACGAACAGGTGCTTGAAAGCGTGGTCACACATGAACAAAAGCATTCGCACACAGAAAAACACACGCCCATGGACATATAAGCATACACACACACACACACACACAAAAGCATCCACACACATTAATTGATTTTTAAAATTGTTTAAGGATTATCCTTGAAAAAAGACTCGCTCGGGATCGAAGCGATATATATATATATATATATATATATATATATATATATATATAATATATATATATATATATTATATATATATATATATATATATATTGTGTGTGTGTGTGTGGTGTGTGTGTGTGTGTGTATGTATATAATATATATAATATATATAATATATAATTATATATTTATATATAACTATGTGTGTGTGTGTGTGTGTGTGTGTGTGTGTGTGTGTGTGTGTGTGTGTGTGTGTGGTGTGTGTGTGTGTGTGTGTGTGCGTGTGTGTGGTGTGGGTGTGTGGTAATCTTGCTTAATTAACATTTCCTCGTTCACCAGCTATTGCGAGTCAGGTGAACGTCTCCTTGGCGATGGAGAGAGAGTAGGAAACGGAGCTGTCGTGCGCCCGTCGCTCTTGCGGTAGAAAGCGGAGAGAAGGTAAGGAAAGAGCAGAGAAAATATTGGATTACCCCATTCCTATTGCGACGATGTGTTTCCGCGTCGCACCCGGTCCAAACTCTGGTCAGATCTGAAAATAAAGCGTTTAAATTGGATCTTGAGATGGGTTTGCCGGGGTGGATGAGAGGGGATGGAGGGAGGGGGTGGAAGAAAAGGGGGGGTGGGGGTCGGAGACAGGGGGGATGTGGTTTTTCGGGTGGGCGCAGTTCGGGCCTCGGGTCGTTTGTGTTTTCTTGAAAACGGATTTGTGCGGATTTGGAGTAGGGAGAGATTCGTGAGAGATTCTGCCGCCGGTGAGTGATCCCGTGTGCTTGGCCAGTGATCGCGAGACAAGGGGTTGAAGTTTGAAATTCAGAATTACATTCAGAGACATTAAATTGATATTATCGTTTCGCAGATGGGGTGCAAAAAGATCCGAATAGCTGCATAAGTTCGGTCCACAATCCGCACGATCATCGCCGAATCTGCGCGTCCATGTTTGAACGACTCAACATCTTGTCCGAATGCCTCATGGTTTGGCAAAGTATAATTTTTTATATATGCTAATAAACATAATCGTTTAGAAAATAGATCAATAATCATTATTATTATATGCGGCTATGTTATAGGTTTCTTTTTTGCCCGATACGATAGAACGTAATCAAAGAGGTGTATATTCCCTCAAGTTTAGGCATACTGAACCGCTCTAATGATATCCCCTGCTTGTTCTGTCCACGATATACCAGCAAGTAACACCAACCTCTTATTTTATGAAATACGATACTAGATAAGCAATTATAACGTATATTTACTAGTTGTTCTTTTATTTAGATGCTGCTTCACGTTGCGATCTGATCTATTACATCGTCACGTTATATCGTACTGATCAGGAACCAAAGCTAAGAGTGATGATGTCTGTTCAGTATTGCATCCACCGACATAGCGTACGTTTTCAACAATTTCGAGTTATTAGTGTGGGTTGGCTCTAATCTGATTAACGATAGTTCGTTTTTCTAGGCAGTAACAGTCACGACTTATCGCCTTGTACTTCGTCACATTGCGTACCTGTACCCGGTACGCGATCTGACTGGTATAGAGTGACAAACCGAGGAAAAAAACTTCACGTTTGATTCCTGAGATAAATTGATCATTCTGTATTCTAAGTATATCGAGCCCGCGTGGAAATTACTAAATGTGGGTGCCGGCGCAAAGGGAAAAAGAGACGGACGACTAGGTGCCCGAGCGAAGACGAAAAAAGAGAAGAGCCACGGATGAGCAGAATGTGGAATAAACAGTCGGAATCTTGAACGTTCTCTTACCTAACTCTGATTTTAGGAAACGAGAGCAACAACGATTAGCCTATAGTTTGTACTTGTATGAAATCCTTTTTTTTTTATTGTTTTATGAATGTCACTAGTGTGAAGGGTGATAGGAGAAGATATCTGGTGAAGATATGTATAGCAAGGGTGAATGAGCGCTTCTGATGATAGAAAGACTATAGTTATAATGAATACAGTGATAATTAGTAGGAAAGAAGTATTCTCTATAACGGCTCCATCCGGGAGCGCTCCCAACGGTGATTCCGGAAGATTGGTCTGCACGGAGGGGGATGTTGGAGGTCTGATGGTGGCCTTGGGAGCAGCGCCTGTCTAGGTACAGGCACGGAGGCCGGGGCAGCGCAAGTATCTGCTGAGGCGGGCGCTGACCAGTTTTCCTGGGGGTAGCCACGGGTGAATCGACGACAGCATTAAAGGATTCATCACATCGTGTGGAATCCCCGAAGTCTAACCATAAATTTTCCCTGAAGCGCAAGTTTCGAAAGGGGCGATAAACGGGTTTCAAAGCAGAACTTTAACGAGAATCATTTGCTTAATAATGCCAATGGAGGTCTTCATATGAGATGAAGAAGTCGCATATGGATGAAAAGAACTTTCAAAAAGCAATGGTGCTTAGGATAGGAATACTCTTAAGGATGAGGGGATGAGGCTCCTTGTTATCAGCATATTCTACGTGCGCATGAAAAGCTTGAGTGCGCTCTGGAACAATACGCAGCGCTTCTAACAGTCTGGTAGTGGAACCATGTGTAAATTATCTGTTGAGGGTGAAGCTCACTGCGGTTTAGTAGGCAGTCCGTGGGATAAACCGAAAGCTTCTGGCGGTGTTGGATGGCAAGTCGTGGGATGGACGGAAGTTGGGCAGTAAAGGCCTGTTCAGCCGGCAAATATCCTATTTCGGTAACGGTTGCTCGAGCCATAAAGGAATTGCCCTCCTGAAGTTCTGGAATCTGCGGGTGAAACTTCAAAAGAAGGTTTGGATGCAAAGGATCGGTCAAAGCGGAATCTTCGCTACGAATAGAGATAAGATTCATGGCAGGCGAAACACGAGAGATCAGACGGAACAAGACCGAGTAAGCGGGGTTCGTAAATAGCACGGCTTCCAAAACGAGAATCTGCATGGATGATGCCATCGCTTGCGAAAAGAAATAGCTTGTGCCGGGCTGCTTCGGTGCGACAGATAGGCAAGGATTCGGCATCGAGGAGGAAACAATTCGCCAAGAAAGCGGAACATATGAGATGGACAAAGAAATCCGCTCGGTCCGGTGAAGCTTCGGCAAGAGGAAGCGACTAGAGATGGACAAGATAATCCTCGGACGGAGACTTCGCAAGAAGCGACATAGAGATGGACAAAGAATCTTCGAGGCGTGCGAACTTCGCAAGAAGCGACATACGAGATGGACAAGAATCTCGGGCCGAACTTCGCAAGAAGCGACATAGAGATGGACAAGAATCTCGGCCGGAACTTCGCAAGAAGCGACATAGAGATGGACAAGAATCTCGGACGGAACTTCGCAAGAAGCGACATAGAGATGGACAAGAATCTCGGACGGAACTTCGCAGGAAGTTTCACAGAGATGAAAAGAATCTCGGACGAACTTTCCGAGAAGTTTCATAGAGATGGAAAAAGAATCTCGGACGGAACTTCGCAAGAAGCGACATAGAGATGGACAAGAATCTCGGACGGAACTTCCCAGGAAGTTTCACAGAGATGAAAAAGAATCTCGGACGGAACTTCCCGAGAAAAGAATCTCGGGAACTTCGCAAGGTCATAGAGATGGAAAGAATCTCGGACGGAACTTCATGATGGAAAAGAATCTCGGACGGAACTTCCCAGGAAGTTTCATGATGAAAAAGAATCTCGGACGGAACTTCCAAGAAGTTTCATAGAGATGGAAAAGAATCTCGGACGGAACTTCCAAGGTTTCATGAGATGAAAAGAATCTCGGACGGAACTTCCTTTGAAAAGAATCTCGACGGAACTTCCCTTTGATGGAAAAGAATCTCGGACGGAACTTTTTGATGAAAAGAATCTCGGACGGAACAAGGTTTCATGATGGAAAAGAATCTCGGACGGAACTTTTCACAGAGATGGAAAAGAATCTCGGACGGAACTTCCCAAGAAGTTTCATAGAGATGGAAAAGAATCTCGGACGGAACTTCCCAGGAA
>NW_020868325.1:60000-65000 GCF_003789085.1 Penaeus vannamei
TCTATCTGTCTATCTATATCTATCTACCTACCTATCTACATTATCTATCTATCTATCTATGTATATCTATCTTCCTTGGTCCGTTTATGCAAATTTATCATGTAGAACGATTTCAATTACCGATAAGGATAAAATGAAAATGAAATCTATACATCTTTGTGGGCGTGAGTAGATCTATTCCAAAAAGTTGAGACAATCGATGAGTTGTCACGCCCGTCGCCGCTCGCCTCCCCCCCCCCACGCCCATCGTGAGGATATGGGCGTGGTTAGTCATGTCATTCGGGCTTTGGATGGGACGCCCACTTCAAAACGTGATGCGGTGGGCGTGACTGATAAGGGTAAAAGGGAGAGAGTGAAGGGGAAATAGAGGTCGTAAAAGAGAGAGAGGAGGGAGGGAGAGGAGGAGAGAGGGAGGGAGAGGAGGGAGGAGGGAGGAGGGAGGGAGGGAGGGAGAGAGAGAGGAGAGAGAGAGAGAGAGAGAGAGAGAGAGAGAGAGAGAGAGAGAGAGACAGATTGAGAGCGATTGAGAGAGAAAAAGAGAGGACAGAGATCAGATGAGAGAGACAGACAGAGAGACACAAGAGACAGAGAGAGAACAAGAGAGATAGATAGAGAGACAGAAGGAGAGAGAAGAGGAGATGGAAGAAGAGAGAGAGAAGAGAGAGAGAGAGAGAGAGAGAATGAAAAATTTTGAATTTCTTTTTTAAAAAATCGGCATTTCATTCTGATCTATCTATTTTCCTTTATTCTTTCTTTTTTTCACATCTATCAGTTGTTCCATTAACTCAGATTCTCGCCACTTTGCTTCTTATGGCCGTATGACTAAAAAAAAAAAAAAAAAAAAAAAAAAAAAAAAAAAAAAAAAAAAAAAAAGTGTTAACGCCAATCAATTCTTAAAACATTTTTCTTATGCTACAATCTTCACTATCTTACAAAGTCAATGTCAATTTCAAAAAATACAATCTTCTTGTCCACTTGTGATATTTTGGCATACTTTTTTTTTTTTTTTTTGCGGTATTATTCCTTTGTAGAAGATAAATAGAGAGGGTTGGCGTCAGGAAGGGCATCCGACTGTAAAAAAAAAAAAATAATAATAATAATAATAATAATAAATAAAAAAAAATAACATGCCAAAACCAATATGGAATGAGCCGTAATAGGAACATCAGTGTAGGCGGCCCATCTATAACGGCGACCCCACATAGAAAGAAGAAGTAGAAGAAGAAGAAGAAGAAGAAGAAGAAGAAGAAGAAGAAGAAGAAGAAGAAGAAGAAGAGAAAAGAAGAAGAAGAAGAAGAAAAAGAAAAAGAAAAAAAGAAGAAGAAGAGAAGAAGAAAAAGAAAAAAGAAGAAGAAGAAGAAGAGAAGAAGAAAAAGAAAAAAAGAAAAGAAGAAGAAGAAGAAGAAAAAAAAAAAAAAAAGAAAGAAAAAGAAAAAAGAAAAAGAAGAAGAAAAGGGTGTTATGCTTCGAAGAGTATATTCCAAAATGTCTTTAAACATATAACCATTCCTCTCCCGACACATTGCAGTATCTTCCTCAAACATCATCATCCTCGGAGACTCCTTTCTCGTCATCCGTCACCTTGGCCGTCACGACTCTAAACAAATAAGGACTCAGAGCCTATCCTTCATACCATCCTACCCTCCCCCTCCCTCCTCCTCCCACTTGAACCCGTCCGTCTATCCCCCACGACATGGAATATCCTCTTGTACGTCTCTCCAGCGCTGTCTCATTCCTCCTCATACAGCGTCACATCTCCTCTCTTGCTGCTTTATCATAGTCTCTATTTTTCTTATTCCGCAAATGCTAAATGTCGCATATTGTGGCCTTCACTATATCCTCTTGTACGTCCCTCCAGCGCTGTCACATTCCTCCTCATACAGCATCACAACTCCTCTCTCGTTGCTTTATCATAGTCTCCATTATTCTTATTCCACAAATGCTAAATGTCGCATATTGTGGCCTTCGCTATATCCTCTTGCATGTTCCTCCAGTGCTGTCACATCCTCATACAGCATCACAACTCCTCTCTCGTTGCTTTATCATAGTCTATTATTCTTATTCCGCAAATGCTAAATGTCGCATATTCTGACCTTCACTATATACGCGTTCCTCGAGTTATTAAATCCCATTTAAATCCTCTGTTGGACGTAGAGGTGCTTCTGAAACTCGTTCGACTCAACAGGAACCGCCTTAGTGTTGCTTGAGACGTGCAACAGGAACAACAAACAGAGAGAGAGAGAGAGAGAGAGAGAGAGAGAGAGAGAGAGAGAGAGAAGAGAGAGAGAGAGAGAGAGAGAGAGAGAGAGGGAGGGAGGAGAGGGACAGGAGAGAGAAAAGAGAGAGCGAGAGAGAGAGAGAGAGAGAGAAGAGGAGAGAGAGAGAGAGAAAGGAGAGAGAGAGAGAGAGCGAGAGAGAGCGAGAGAGAGAGAGAGAGAGAGAGAGAGAGAGAGAGAGAGAGAGAGACAGAAGCATATTCGTGTGTTTTCTTGTCCTTCCCTTTGTTGTTCCTGTTGCAATCTGTTCGTCATGAATTCCACACATGTTTGAGACGTGTTGGTCGATGCTCCCAAAGGAAACATTGCAGTGCTCTTCCCATGGTACTGTACTTACTACGAAAAGCAAATTGTCTTTAAAAAGCGATACCAGTAAACTTATTTTATTTTTGTATTATTCTATCGTTTTTTTAAGTTTGATTAGAACCTTTTATCTATATTAATCATCTGGAATATCCACAAATAAGTCAACTGGATCAATCGCCTTTCTCATCTCTTATCTTCACAGATGTCTTCAGTTCCTCTTAGCTAATCTATTGCAATTCGTGATTCAGCCGCTTTCTCTCTCTCTTTCATCCTTTTCTCTCTCTTTCTATCCTTCTCTCTCTCTTTCTTTCTTTCTCTCTCTCTGCATCTGTCTCTGTCTCTATTTACTCGTCAGCTTTTCAAAGTGCACCACCGCCATTCGTAATCCACCCAAACGCCATGGCAAAGAATTCACAATGGCGGTGGGGGTTCGAATCCCTGTCAGAGAGGTTATAAATTCATGTTTGTCAATATATATTTCATCTGCATTTCTTATTTCCCTAATCGTCTCATCGTCCTTCCTTACTCGATAATTGTGTGTACTCAGTCGGTATTTTTTTTCCTGTGTGTACTCAGTCAGTAAAAAAAAAGAAAAAAAAAAGGAAAAAGAAGAAAAAAAAAAACCCTTCCTCACTGATCATCAGGATCGCGATAAAGCCGTTTCCTTTACCTTTGCTACTTCTTTGTTTATTCTTCTACTCCTCTCTTCTCTCTTCATATCCCTTACCATCTCCATTTCTTTAAGCCAGCCTCAAATATACCTTCCCTAGACCTACTCAATCTACTATTACGTCTGAATGTTTTCCAAGTATCTTCCTAGATGTCTCTGCCTTTCACCATTTTTTTACCATCTGTCTTCACCTCTTTTCAAACCTCTACTGATTCTATTTTAGAATTGTCTCCTTCCATAAGGGCTCATTGACTTTTTAAAGGGACAATGCACCGTATAAATCCACATCTCAGACGTGTTTGCATAATATAACTGCACCAGACACTTGAAAGGTTTAAAAGTCCACCCAAGTCAACAAACTGTGCAAGGTGCCTGAGCCCGAGGAATCTTTCGCACACTTTGTTACTGATCCCCGCGAGTTCCAAGTAGGTTTACACACAAACACTTCACTCAGCAACTCAAATCTATGTGAAATATGCTTTATACTTCAAATTACTCATCGAATACTCAACAAAGACTATACAATCTTATCTACACGGTAGGAATAACTCACTAACTAACAATAGGTACAAAACGGTGTTGCCATATTTGAATAACAGGTCAGAGGTATTCGTCACAGCTGCTGAGATGGAAGTCATGGTTCACAAACCTCAATTGCAAGGGTAAATATTGACTTTGTCTGGCAACAGCGGGCGTGTTGGTTCTTCACTCGGGAACATGAAGGAGTGAGGGAGGTAAGGTGAAGGAGAAATGAGAGAGCTGAAGGATTTAGGAAGAAATGAGAAAGCTGTTTTGAATAGACTTTGGTGTCGGAAAAAGGATTTCGTATCTACATATCGTATTTATAACCAGCATAGGCCGATTGTCTATCCTGTATCTGACTTACTTTCCTATTTGTCTGTTTATTATATATTTTAGTGATAGTCCTTGATCACTATTTTCTCGCAATAAACTGAAAATTAGTATACTTAGCAACACAATACAAAAACAAACAAACAAATTAGCCAATGATTTGACAGATTTTTTCCCATTTCAGTAACAGAAAAAAGTTTCAACACTGATATACCAACGTTCAATCAATCTACTCCTGGTCTGATAAAGTTATTTCAAAAAGTGTCTTTATTCTTTCATTCTCGTGCTTAAATTACTCCCAGATTTACATTATTTACATTACACAGATTTACATTTACGTAATGGTTCGTTATACTCAGATGGTATGAATATTCGTATACACAGACTTTCATATACACAGACTGTCATATACACAGACTGTCATATACACAGACATATACACAGACTGTCATATACACAGACACAGACTTTCATATACACAGACTGTCATATATACACAGACTTCATATACACAGACTTTTCATATACACAGACTTTCATATACACAGACTTTCATATACACGGACTTTCATATACACAGACTTTCATATACGCAGACTTTCATATACACAGACTTTCATATACACAGACTTTCATATACACAGACTTTCATATACACAGACTTTCATATAACACAGACTTTCATATACACAGACTTTCATATACACAGACTTCAATTTACAACCAGACTNTTTTCTTCTTCTCCGTCATTCACTCTGGCTTCATTCCTCTTTCTTCTCTTCCGTTCGTCTTCTTCTTTTACTTCTTCATCCTCCTCCACTCAGCTTTTTCCTTCCCTGCAGCCTTTTATCCCTTTCTTAATCAGCATAAAAGCCCAAAGGGACGTTCTATAACAT
>NW_020868325.1:80000-85000 GCF_003789085.1 Penaeus vannamei
GAGAGGCCTTGCAATGGGGGCAGCATGGAAAGCAATACAGTTCTGGTTTTGGAAGGGACGTGGAGGGCATTGCAGCTATGTTTGGGGAGCAACATGGGAAGTAATTCGGCTTTGGTTTGGGAGCAGCATGGTCAATATCGCAGCTTTGGATTCGGAGGAAAGAAATGGATAGAATAGTCTTTTGCTTTTTGGTCTTGTTTTGCTTTTATGTTGGGATCAACATGGAAAGCTCTGAGTACATTTTTTTTGGATTTGGAAGCAACATGGAAAACAATCTAGCGATGGCTTTAGAAAATGAATTGGCTTGGGGAAGCTAAAACTGCATTGGTTTTGGAAACATCGCAGCTTTCGGTTAGAGAACAACATTTAATCGGCCTTGGATAACAATACGAAACAATATTTTGAGTCGCGAGAAAAATGGCTACCGATAACACTTCGAATTTGGGAAACGATATGTCACGGTAGCGAGACAACTTAGGTGAAAATGACAAAAAGCTTCCAGATTAAATTCGTGCCGCTCTTGCAACACGAAATATCGATATGTATACATCCTATACATATGTTGTTCATTAATTTATACAAGGCCATTAATTTGGTGAATAAAGTGCACTATGAGAGCCGGAACTCATGTATAAAAACAAAGCCTAATTATATATTATAAGCTACAATTACAACAGGATACTGAACTTAATTTACTGACGTTTATACAAAAATTCCCATCAAAATTCAAAACTTTTGCGATCTGGATTTTGCCAATCAATCATTTTTTAGAATAATTCGCGGACGAAGAGCTGTCAATCAGGGTGAACGAGCTGCCTAATGAATGTCGTGGTCATCTATTACAATTTGTTATATGCCCAATATTTGTTTCCTTTTTGTTTGTTTATTTGTTTGTTTGTTGTCGTTTTTCCGGTGAAGTGAACATTTTCAGACTCATTATCGTGAGAATTGGAAATCGGACACGTTCTTATACTTATTTTTTCTTTATTTATTTATTTTTTAAATCCTTCTGTGAAACTTTTATAAACATATCTGCAATTCACAGTTTCCTCATTTCCTTATTACCAGGCACTGGTGAGCATCTAAAGTAAATACGTTTACTTCTACTCTCAGTGTAAAAGTATAGGTAGACAAAGCATAGCATCATATCAGTTTTTAAATAAATCTCTTAACCCTTTCGATTGCAAGTATCAAGAATCAATATGGCATTATGGACAGAAAGGGTTAATATAGGCTTCAAGTTCATTCGTAAATACTGAATTGAGCAACGTAATTCAGAATGCTTCTATTGATATGACAACGCGTTTTGCTTGTTGTATATGAAACGGCATGTCATTTCATTATGCCTCTGGCCTAATGACATATGCAACATGGCAAAGTTGGTGACGTTGCCTTGGGAATACGTTCATTTGCGGTGCTTGGGTTGCTCTGCAATCATACTTGCATTTCGGTTTCCGGTTTGTGAAAAAATAGTATAATGAAATATGAAATCATATTATTGTTAATGATAGAGTGATGGGGTTAATGATAGTAGTAATAATAATTGTAATAGTAATGATAATGGAAATAATAATAATAGTTGTGATAATAATAAAAATAGAAATAGTAATGATAATTGTAATAATAATTATTATAATAGCAATTATAATAATGATAATAATAATAATAATAATAATAATAATAATAATAATAATAATAATAATAATAATAATAATAATAATAATAATAATAATAGTAATGACAAGATAATGATAATGATATCTAGAAGCACTCAGAGTGCGCATACCTCCGCCAAAGCAATTGGGTCACGTGTAAAAACAATATTCACACTTGAAGAATTACATTAGAATCCCCTTTCTCAAGTACACACTGGTGGCGTCCGTAGGCATAACCTCCCTTGGTGATAAAGGTAATGCCCTGTTAATAGGGGTAATTGATGCAATCGTTCAAAAAATTCCTGGATCCGGATCATGATCAAAATTTAAAGGAATCGAAGTTAGACAAAGACGCACCTCTGTTCACAACTTTTTGAGTTCTCCTGCTAACCAGCGAGCAGACGAGCAAACAAAACTAAACAACGCGACCAATAACATAACCTCTATGGCGGAGGTCATAATAACAACGATAATGGAAGTGATAATGAGGATATTAATCATGATAACGACACGAAATAATTATTATAAAAAATTATACAATGATATCAATAATGATGATAAAAAACAATAATGACAAGTATAACAATAATAATAGTACTACTACTATTAATAGTAATAACAAAAAACAACAAGAATGATGCTAACGATAATAATAATAGTAATAACAATAATGATGATGGATGTTGATAATTATAATGATTAGTAATGCCAATGACAATAATGATAGCATTAATAGTATTGACAACAATAGAAAGACTAACATAATTACGAATTAGTTGGATGATGATTAATCGGAGACGATGAAACTACAGAGTGAAGTTCCACTCAATAAAAATAATAAGAAATAGAAAGTCCTATGGAATAATTCGGTTCAAGTTAATGGAATAGTTAGACGGAGTTGAACAGTTCAATTTAAACGGTTACCAGAATCTGCGACTCTCAGGGTACGCTCCTGTGTTATGAAACGCTCGCACGGAATCCGCGTAGGAGCCATTACCATATTAATATGTCTCTTGCACTGAGACTCTAACAAAGGAGGATCTCGACTCCTTATTAAGGGAAAAATGAAGAAGTGCAACTCTCGAAACACGGAGGTATTCTCATGTGTCTATAGAATGTAATGTGTGTGTGTGTGTGTGTGTGTGTGTGTGTGTGTGTGTGTGTGTGTGTGTGTGTGTGTGTGTGTGTGTGTGTGTGTGTGTGTGTGTGTGTGTGTGTGTGTGTGTGTGTGTGTGTGTGTGTGTGTGTGTCTTTGAATGTGTGTGTGCGGAGGGTATGTGCGTATATACATTACAATCTGAATGGAATCAGATAAATCATAATATTGCAGTCATAACTCTTGCTGTTAAGACTATTAATGTGTAGTTATTGTTCCTGTTATTGTTATTAGCTCTCGTTATGACATCTAGCGTACACACCTGCCACTCTCCTCCGTGGCTTTAGTACGAATTACTATACTAATGCGACGGTGCCAAATCTTGACTGCGACGGTGCCAAATGAGACTGCCAAATCTTGACTGCGGTGGTGCCAAATCTCGATAGAAAATATATATAAAACAACAGTGGGTGGATTATGATTATCATCGTTAAAATCACTTATGCAACGATTATAGGTTATTTGGTAAATAATTTACATTTAAAGAGTATGATTGTGAAAAGCCGTGCTAATGTCAAAAAATTATCATCATTGCGACGATGATGATTGTGATTATCATTTTTGTTATTGTTACTATTATTATTTCTTGTTATTGTTGTTAATATTATCATTATCATCTTTGTTGTTGTTATCATTGTTATTTCAATATCATTATTATCATTATTTTTTATCATTATTATTGTTACCATTATCATTGTTATTTTTTAAAATATTATCATTACCATTATTATTATCATTATTATCATTATCATTATTTTTTTTACTATTATTATAATTATCATTGTTATTATTATATTTATTATTATTATTATCGTCATCAATATTATCAAGATTGTTTTTATTATTATTAGCAGTAGTGGTAATATTATCATCATTACTGTTACTATTAGTATTATCATCATCACTATCGTCATCATTACAATTGTTTTTGCTGTCATTGTCATTATTATAATCATTACTTATTATCATTGTTATTATAATTTTTATGTTTATCATTGCCCTTATCATCATCATTTGTGATTATCATTATCATTATCACTATTATTATCTGCGCCAAGGAGGTTATGTTTTGGTAGCGTCGGGTTACTTAGCTGGTTAGTTTGTTTGTTAGCAGGATAACTCAAACAGTTATGAACATATTTTTATTAAATTACCCCTGTTGCCTTGAGAACAGGGGTAACTATTATTATTATTATCATTATCTTTATTACTTCTGTTAAGGAGGTTACGTTTGCGGACGCTAAAAGTGTACACAAGAAAAATGTGATTTTAATGTAATTCATCAAATGCGAATATTTTTATTGCATCAGTAACCCTATTGCCTTGGCGGAGGTATGCGCTCTCTGTGTGCTTCTAGATATTATGATTAAACCGTATGATATGATTACTGTTGATTTTGCAGCTGTAGTATCATTGTCATTGTCACTATCATTGTTGTTCTAGCTGATAGTATTGTTATCATTATTATTGTTATTATCATTATCATAGTTCTCATTATCATCATCATCACTACCATAATCAGCATTAGCAGCAGCAGCAGTATCGCCATCAGTACGAAAAGGAAGAAGAAAAAGAAGAAGAAAAGTTCCGAAGTTCAATATAATCATTATTAAAAAAAAAAAAAAAAAAAAAAAAAAAAAAAAAAAAACATACATGCAAACAAAGAATCTTGCGCGCACCCAACGAGAAGGGATGGCGAATATAAATCAAATATTACCCAATATGCAAGTGAACGTGAAAATTTCCATCTGTATGATAATAATGTATATATTTTTTCTTTCTTTCTTCGTTTCTTTTGACAATTTAATATATTCTGTGCTTTTAAATATATATATATTTTCCCCCTCTCCTTTTTTTTCGGGGCAGGGAGCGCTGTTGTAAAGCAATCACTTCGGGAGGCGCCAGTTTTTGTAACAGGCAGCGACAAGTTTAGAAAAGTTATATATAGTTTCATTCTGCTCTCCTCGCTAACCGACACGTAATTTCGCGCATGAGCTGGTAAAGATTTTTCCTCCATGGCGGGAAAAAAAAGTCTCGTGTCGGTCATGAGGGCAGTTTATTGTCATTTTATTTTTTTTTTAATGTTATTTATGGTTATTTATGTTATTGTTGTTTTCTTGTTGATGGTGAGCCTGATGATGATAATGATTGTTGTTTATGATGAGCCGTTATATCCAGGACGAAGAAAT
>NW_020868325.1:90000-92500 GCF_003789085.1 Penaeus vannamei
ACTGGGCAAAGAGGAATGTATGCGTAGGTTCACTGCAGCAATCTCTGATCGGTTAACAGTGCTTGAAAACCTGACAGATCCTGTAGCACTATGGGATTCCTTTCAGTGTGAAACACTCGATGCAGACCATGAGTCCATTGGTGAATGTCCGAGGACAAGGCAGAATATCATCCTTGGTGCGCAGGGCTAGGACACTGCTGATAAGGGATAAGGAACAGTTTATCAGGAATCTTGCCGAGGAGGTAAAAAGCCATTTCCTAGTAAATGACCTTTATCCTGCCTACCAAGCCCTGAGAAAACTGAATTCCAATCCCTCATGGATGTCTGTGGTCCACCTAGTGGATGGACGGATTATCTTAGATCATGTTGGGGTTTGTGAACGTTGGGCTGAGTATTTTGAGCATTTGCATCAGGTAGACACCAAGCACTGGAGCAATCTGGATTCACTCCTGGCAAGTCCACAATAGACTGCATCTTAGCGCTTTGAGTCATTGTAGAACGTCGTCATGAGTTTTTTCATCAGCTGCTTGCAGCCTACATCAACCTCAAGAAGGTGTTTGATTTGCTGCACCGCGAATCGTTGTGGGAGATCCTGAGACTTTTCACTTTTCAACATATGCATGACCTGAATAATGGGCAGTCAAGTTTTTGGTTCCAGATTAATTCATGTGGGATCTAGCCTCTTTTTGGTTTGCCAAATGAAAATCTTCATATAAATAATTTATTTTTTTTCTTGGATTTGATTGTATTCTAATTGGTACACTGCATTTGTCAGTATTACAATTTCTCCTCTTTTATTAATATATTCAAAAATGCATTATGAGTGACATAGGCCATAAGAAGAGTATAATTTTAGATCCTTTATGGTACTTGCACCCCATTCACTTATCTGTTTTATTGAATTTTATGGGTACATTGTGCGAGTAGGTAGACATGTAATTGTTTCATATTCTGAAATGATTTAATACTCATTATTGTTATTTTCTTCCTTTCAAATTAATAATTATTCTATTGTTATTATTTTTCTTTTAGCCTTCTTTCTTTATTTACTCTTCTGTAATATTTACTCCTGATACTATCATTATATTTTCATAGTCATGTTAAGATTTATAATAATCATTACAGCAAATATATATATATATATATATATATATATATATATATATATATATATATATATATATATATATATATATATATATATATATATAATATATATATATATATATAATATATATATATATATATATATATATATATATATATATATATATATATATATATATAACAATATTAAAGTAATATCAGGGTGATTATTACTGTTAACTCTATTGACATGTTACTTTTATTATCATCTTTGTCATCACAATTATTTTGATAATTTATCATTAATGTCCATTTTATTATTTTGTAAATTTTCTTAAGATACCATGTGGAACTTCATTTCTGTTTGAACCTCTGTTGACCATGTCCTGAATGCACTTGTTTTCATTGTTATGCTTCTGACAGTTTGGATAGATTGCCTAGATGAGGTGTGCAGTTTGAGCTTGAATTATATTACAGAGATGCACATTACTTGAGTGATGCACTAAGAGTAATGCGTGAGTTTCAGGATTCTGAAGCCTAAGCTTAAAACATAGGCGATGCTAAACCGAAAAACAAATATGAGCAGCTTAATGTTTAACTACTTATGAATAATTTTGTATGGTTAGAAACTGTAACATTTTAAAAGGGCATGTTATATTTTGTCTAGTATAAAGTGTGTTACTTGATCACTGGAAACAAAATATTTGTTTAAAACAATTCCAAATGACATGATTATTGAAGTTTGCTTGTTGATAAAGGTATTAAATCAGTAATTTTCACTCCTCATCAATATATGAATATGTATTTGCGTTTTAATTCTTAACCATATGATATTGATACAAAGCTGACAGTCCATCCTCTGTTTATCTGTGAATTTAAGCTAGATTAACTCTGCTGCACTGTGTTCCCCACTTTTCTATTATCTGTGTCAGAATTTCAAATCAGGAAATGTGCAGAAGCCACAATATCTATTCACTGATAGTTTTGGAGGAATTGGGTATTAAATCCTTACAAGGTAGCTTCTGTTATTACTTCTTCCACAGGGGAAATTTTTAAATCACTGAATTACTAATCCTGAAATGAATTGTTAAATGATATCAAACTCTAATAAACTATATTAAGCCTGTACTTAGAATTTATATAAATATCCAGCCACTCTTGAAATATTCAGACACTGGAAAATGAATTAGAGCATTTATAAATTTTACTTTTTTTTGTATTACATCATTTTATTTTATTAGGAATAGGAGGTGACACAAGCTGAATTAAGTTTATATCCAATAGGGGTACAATTACATTTTCTTCACATGATTTCTTTAATTGAAAGGTTATATTGGTTGTCATTTCTGTTATAAATGTGCTGCATTTTCATGTTAATATATTGAGCTAGACATATACTATTTCATGAAAAAAA
>NW_020868325.1:102500-105000 GCF_003789085.1 Penaeus vannamei
ACTCCAATACGGACTCCCCTGCAGCACATACTATCGAGAATGCAACTACTGCAGTAATTGAGAGGGAGGAGAGCCACGGTGAGAATGCAATCTTTGGAGATCTAGAGGCCCTCGATCGGAAGGACTCGAGTTCGCTGTCAAATCCAGGTAGGGCAACAGTTATCCCGGCGACAGTGCTCGGAACTAAGGAGCTTAACTGAGCAATATCAGGATATATTTTCCGTACTACCAGGAGTGACCGACCTGTTCACCCACCATATCCGAACAAGCGACGAGATACCCGTTCGAGCAAAACCATATCCCGTTCCCTACAGCCTCAGGGTGCACCTGAACGTGGACCTGCACCACGAGGTGCAAGAAATGCTGGATACAGGAATCATCCGGGAATCTCGCTCGCCTAATGCATCGCCGGTTGTGGTGGTGAAGAAAAAAAAAAAATGATACTTTCCAAACTATTTACGGACATCACAGTAATACTCAACAAGACGGTAATCATCATAGATCTCAGCAAACCTAAAGGATTTTGTGAAAAACCAGTGGTTCTGTCTCACGTTATAAAACTTTTAACTATCTAGTATCATCATGTGTCGTATTACGTATTTGCACAATAGACTAATGCAATTTTGAAAAATGCATGGATATTCTGAGATTACCGTCAGTCATCCAGACCTTGAAAAATCTGAGACTTCCAAGCCCGTGACTGCGAACGAGGGAAGGGTGTGCACCGCAAAATCCCCAAAATCTAACATCAGGTAAAGCAAAATCACAGAATCTCCCCGTCGCCCACGTCGCTCTGTCATGTCGAAGTACCAACATAACGTTATAGTTTCCCGTCCGTTTTGCCGTCTAACGTCACTTCGCTTAGCAACAAACTAGTCGAATTTGACACCATAAACATCAGCAATCACCGCATGTTCCATAATCTTCGCAGAAACAAGCGCGGTGGCGGAGTAGTTTCGTTCGCAAATCAATCCTAACAAGGTCTATATAAGTACTTACACAGTCCTTGAATCCTTACGCCTAGTATCAATCAAGGTAGATGTCCCTCATGAACTGTTATGGGTTAGAGTGATCCCCCCCCCCCCCCGCCATGCAGCATCATTACTGTGCTGCATTTTGTACCATCCACCCAGGGCATCCACCAAAAGCTTTACTGCTTCACCATCTCACCCACACTTCTGATCTTCTGAAAGTTAGATACCCCAGTGGAGATTTTAATGAAGTCAATACTTCTGAAGTCCAGAATGAATTACACCTCTGCCAAATAGTAATTTCCCCACACATGGGGAAACACACACACACACACGCAACACTTTAGTTGATCTCATCCTCGCTGACTTAAACGACTACTACCACCCCCACAACCACTGGCCCCATTCGGACGTAGCAATCCCCTTTCCATACTGTGGACCCCCAAACCATCGGTCTCCCTCAAGCTCGGTCACCACTCAAGCAGTCCTCAATAATCACCTTCAGCAACTGGCTCGTTCACCATCCATGGGAAGAAGTCCTCATGACACATGACGTTGAGACGAAATGGAAACATTACGTCGCAAGCATCACCTCCACATACCACCACTTCTTCCCGGAAAAGAAACTGCGGAAGCATCCCGCCGACCTGCCATGGATCACTGACAGTCAAAAGATTAATGAATCGAAGAGATCATGTTCATCGCACCGGTAACACCACACTCTACAAATCACTCCGCAACAAAATGATAAAGAGAAATTGTCAGCAAAAAGCTAATTTCTACCCTAGTAAACTCCAGCAAATGAGGCAGACTAACCAGAGCAAGTGGTATGGTAAGATAAAAGAACTTTGCGGGTTAAACAAGGCACCTCGCACGTCACCTTGCATCAACCACCTGTCCAGCCATGATGCTGCTAACGAGGTAAACAAACACAGTCTGCCAACGCCTCCCCAGCCTCGACACCACCCAGTTCCCTGCCTATCTCCCCACGCGAACTACCGTTCCGGTAGTTGAAGAACACCAAGTATGCCAAAAGATTCAGAGAACCAAGGCCAAACGGTCCATCACCACCATTGACATCCCTATGCCTCTTCTGAAGTTCGCCCCTGAGCTCTCCAACCCACTTACTTCCATTATCAATGCCTCCTTGCAACAGGCAAAGACCATCAGATTGGAAAACCTCCTACGTGACAGCTGTGCCCAAGACGCCCTCCCCCGACATCCTTGACGAGACCCGCCCTGTGCCCATCACCCCGATGCCCAGCTTCTTGTGCGAGAGTTTCGTGTCAAAGTGGGCCTACGCCGATCTCCACCCTAGCTTTGATAAACAACAGTATGGAAACAAGATCCACTTCCTCCTCTCACTACCTCATAAGCCTCCTGGACTACAGTTATACAAGTTTAGAAAAACGCCACTCTCATCGACTTCAGCAAAGCTTTTGACCTCGTTGACCACACCACTGTCAGGAAGGCATCCGTGGTGGGACTCCATGTCTCGTGGCGTGGCTCTCGTACTTTCTCACGGAGCG
>NW_020868325.1:107500-122500 GCF_003789085.1 Penaeus vannamei
TTGGCGATCACGGATTGTGCAGATAACAGGTCCTGTGCCAGTCTCACGGTGCAACCGTTGGTTGGACACATGGTCCCACCAACAGTACCCCATGATCTGGCGCAAGGACCTATTACAAAAGACGAGACTCCAAGGCACAGGACAATGTCCAAGTTTCGCTACTATATAGCAAAACTGGCTTTATCAGGGCCTTGAAAACCCGTAGCTTGGTCCTTCTGCACAGGTACCGACATCTCCAAATACTCTTGTTGAGAGAGTTCATGACCCCTGTTGCCAGGCCAATCCGTCTGCTGACTTCCTGGTCTGACAGCCCAGAGTTATGAACTACACTACCAAGGTATGTAAAGCTCTCTGTGACTTCAATGTCCTCGCCGCAAGCACGTACTGACTGAACAGGTTCTCCTTACAACTCCCCAAATTCCTGGACCTTACCTTGGTCCAGACCTCTAGACCCAAGGGTTTCACTTCATTGCTAAATGCATTCAGAGCCGCCACTAGGGTTTCCAAAGGCTCAGATAGAATGGCAACGTCATCAGCAAAGTCAAGGTCTGTAACCTTGATATTGCCCAGTGTTGCTCCACAATGACCTTTAATAGTAGCTCTGCCCAGTATCCAGTCCATGCAAGTGTTGAAAAGAGTTGCTGCAAGGACACAGCCTTGCCTCACTCCTGAACTAACCGGAAAGAAGCTCGACAGGCCCCCACCACACTTTACAGCACTTTCAGTACCAGTATACAGGCTTGCTATTAGTCCAATAATCCTTGTTGGAATTCCTCTTAGTCTCAGGATCTCCCAAAGTGACTCCCGATGCACCGTATCGAACGCCTTCTTGAGGTCGATGTAGGCTGCAAGCAGCCCACGCCCGAACTCACGGCGGCGCTCTACAATGACTCGAAGCGCGAGGATACAGTCTATTGTGGACCTACCAGGAGTGAATCCGGATTGTTCCAGTCTCTGGTGCCTCAGTAGATGGTCTCTGATACGTCTCAGAAGGATGTGGGCGAGAACCTTGCCTGGTATACTGAGCAGTGTGATGCCTCGGTGATTGCTGCAGTCCCAACGGTCCCCCTTCCCCTTCCAGAGAGGGATGACCACACCCTTCAACAGGTCAGGAGGAACGATACCGGACCGCCAGATGGCAGCCAGGACAGCATGTAACCCCCGTACCATAGGTTCACCACCAGCCTTTAACAGCAGCTAGTATGCTGCGGATACCTGCTGCTTTACCACTCTTCAGCTTGGAAATCGCCTCCCTAACTTCAATTAGGGAGGGTGGGTCCTCACTGATGGATGGATCCGGCAGTGGGATCTCAACACTACCCGCATCCAAGTTAACTGTTGATGGGTTAACCTGGTACAACCGCTCAAAATACTCAGCCCAACGTTCCCGCACCGCAACAGGATCTGAAATGATCTGACCACTTACTGAGCGAACTGCTGTCACCTGTGAAGAGGGCTTGGAGTTCAGCTTTCTCAGGGCTTGGTATGCAGGACGAAGGTCATTTACTAAGAAATGGCCTTCTACCTCCTCTGCAAGACAAAGGTCGTCTCCAAGACAAGCAGTGCCCAATCCCCTTGCAGCGGGTTGTGTCTTTAGGTATCTCGGCCGGCGATCGTGTCAATGCTCCGTTGAAGATCATGCTGTATTTCCGCATGATGCTCTCTCTTTCACTCACTCTCTCTCTCTCTCTCTCTCTCTCTCTCTCTCTCTCTCTCTCTCTCTCTCTCTCTCTCTCTCTCTCTTAATAAACTGTTCCTTGTCCCTTCTTAACAGGGTTCTGCGCACATGAGAACGGTGCAATTCCCGATCCCTTGTCAGACGAGCCTCACGACATGCATCTGTGACTTCCAGTGTCTCCTGCGAGATGGAATTCTGTACTGCTCTCGGGCGTACACCAATCGTATCTTGAGCTGCATCAAGCGTTTCACACTTCAAGGTATCCCTCAGAAGAACAGAGTCTGTCAGACTGTCAAGCATTGTGAAACGATCAGAGATTGCCTCAGCAAACCCGGAGGCACACTCCCCCTCCCTCACCCTGTCCAAATGAAACACCCTAGGGTGATCATTTGACCGCTGGGGAGTTTTGAAGTGGACTCGGAGGGTAGCCACAATCAATCTATGGTCAGTACCACAGAACTCAGCACTCCTGTACACCCTGCAATTTTGAAGGATCCTCCAACGAGTGCTAACGAGTATATGGTCGATCTCCTTGGCTGCATTACCCGCATCACTGTACCATGTCCAACGATGTGGGTATGGTCGCTGGTACCAGGAGCCAGAAATCCTCAATTTCTGGGACCTAGCAAAGTCCCGGAAAAGGAGGCTATTCTCGCTACCGGCATCAACTCCTGAACCCTGGGGACCGACAGACATCTCATAGCCAGCTCGATCACAGCCAGATACCGCATTGAAGTCACCCAGAACAATGCGAATATCTCGCCGGGGACATCTGTCTACCACAGATGTAAGTTTGGTGTAGAACATCTCTTTCATGTCAAGTTTACAAACATCGGTAGGAACGTACACAGCAATATGAGATGAAGCCAAAAGATAGCTTCAATCTCAATACCATTATATGCTCATCAACAGGAGTAACCTCTACTACCAAGGGCTGGAGTCTGCTGGAGATGGTAATGGCTACTTCCTGGAGATGGCGGCCGTCGCTGCGGCCCGACCAGTAATAGGTGTAGCCACCTACACAGGTCATGCCGCTGCCAGGCCTCCTCACCTCCGAGAGAGCAGCCACCTCAACTCTCAGCCTCCCCAATTCCCTCGACAGTAGAGGCAACCGATCATCCTGACGCAAAGAACTGACGTTCCAAGCCCCCACCCTGACTTCCCGCCTGAGGTTCATCCTCTGGCAGTCGTTCCGGGTGGATGCCACCTCTGCCACCCCCACCGACGCTGCCCCATATAAAAGGGGGTGGCGGGCTGTGTGCCCCATCATCCACCTGTGGGGTTCCCGAGGGCTTTCCCCCCACAAGCTTCACTCTGGGCTGGCGGCTACCAGAGCGTAGGCGAGATGAGTGGTTCCCATTCCCAGCCTGCGCTCCAGCAGTCGCCCTCCCAGCAGGGCCCACAGTCCGCCTCACTTGCTAGGTGGGAGGGACTTTTCCCCTCCTCCCAGCCTTTCCATTTATTTGGAGCACTGCCGATTGGTTATATCTGAGGGGGAGGAGGACTGGCAAGGCCCACCTCCCACAAGCCTCCCATTAACCCCAGGGGGCTTGGGGGCAGGAGTTGGTACAGGGCCAGGGCGTGTCCACACGCCAGTGGGCCATGACCCTGAACCTCTGGGGCCTCCTGCTGCTCCGAGATCCCCCTCAGTTTACCCTAGAACCGCAAGGTACCCAGTTTCCATGGGAGGCCACGATGAGGCACTGCAGGGAGTCTCGATGGTGGAGAGGCTATGCACTGGCAGGGGGAGGCTTATGCAGAGCTGCTCTCATACACACACACACACACACACACACACACACACACACACACACATATATATATATATATATATATATATATATATATATATATATATATATAGACATAGACATAAATATATATGTGTGTGTGTGTGTATGTGTTTCCCGACCCAATAAATTTTCATAAATACAGATGCAGAAATAAAGGCATATCTGCCTACATTTCTGATATATATACATTTAACCATCTATTTGCTGAGTTGATATCAAAGACTATATACGAAAGATAGGAAAGCATGGCAAAAGCCTGTGAGCCCTAGCGATTGGTGGATAGTGTAATATCTGAACAATAGATGGCGTTGTTTGCACGATGTATCGTATATTTGTTTACTATTATGAAACTTCACTTACTCAATACGGTAGGAAAGGATTTTTTTTTTTTTTTTTTTTTGGGGGGGGGTTTGTTTTTGCATGTTTATGCTTTCTGTTTTAGCTGTAGGCTTGCTTTCCTTAATACTTTCATTGATGATGACTTGGAATCAAATAAAGAACTGTTTTACATGAATGCGTTTTGTTTATCCTTGATTTAATGACAACAAAAAAGAATGAAAAAGATGAAGAATTTATTAATGCCGAATATTGTGCATTTTATTTAATAAAATTGTTTATTTAATAAATTGTAGAGTTTATTGAATCTAAGTTTATTTTCACTGTATTAACACCAAAGATATTTTCTGCAATAAAATTGTATAGTATTTAAACAATGGAAAATTTTTATTGGTGTCATGTAAATATGCATACACATGAGATGATTATTAATGTTTTATTGTCATTTTCTGAAAAAGTGCAAAACCTGATTTTGATGTATGAAAAGAAATCTCTAATAAGAAAAAAAGGTTATTAGTGAACAGAATGATTATATAATTCCATGTAAAATTCCAACTGAAACTAAACTTTTAAAACTAAAACAAAAATAAAATAAATCTATACAAATTTATAGCCTCCCCTATAAATGTTCTATTTTCTTAGTTACATATCTGAACAATAGATGGCGCTGTAAGAAGTGTTAGGTCGCACATCTTTTTGAACGGTGTGATCCGTGATTACCTATCTTTCGTATATAGTCTTTGGTTGATATTCATGTCTAGACTAATAAATATGCATTTATTTCTTTATATATGTCAAGTATACAAATATTCTTTGGGTCTGGCCTCGTCTAATTCTAACAAACCGGCCGATTCGAGATCTGACAGAGGACGACTGCTGATGAGAGTAGAGAGAGACAGTACTTTCGGAGAGTGCGACCATCTGCACTTGGAAATATGCACATCATAGTTGCTTTTTACTAAGTCAGTCTCTCTCTCTCTCTCTCTCTCTCTCTCTCTCTCTCTCTCTCTCTCTCTCTCTCTCTCTCTCTCTCTCTCTCTCTCTCTCTCTCTCTCTCTCTCTCTCTCTCTCTCTCTCTCTCTCTCTCTCTCTCTCTCTCACACACACACACACACACACACACACACACACACACACACACACACACACACACCACACACACACACACACACACACACACACACATACACACACACACACACACACAATTAAAGTTTTTTTCTTTTCATTTAACTCTGTATATTTTTGTTCATACATTATTGTTCATAACTGAACAATTTTGAGCATTTTTGAATGCGCTCGAAACACCTATTAAAGCTTTATTTGTTTTTATTTTCCTTTATTTATTGATTAAATTTACATATTATGTATTTTTGCAGAACCACCTTTAAATCTATATGTTTAAAGTGAAAAGATAGAACTCCTTTTTCGTCATACTCGAAGTCAATTCCCTCCTCAGTTGTCACCCGTCAACAACATCAGCTGATATTTTCCGTGAGCATTTCTTCCTTGTTAATTCTCTTTTTTAATTGAATTTAAGAGTGCGTCATGTCACACCGTAGCTCCAGCTTTACTGCGAGTGTTATATAGATCGTGACTGTAGTGGTTTTGCATGGTGAAGTGTTGAGGCAATGTGTTACATGAAGAAAAATGTGCAGTATTTTTTTTTTTTTTTTGTAGAATACAATATCTACAAAGGAAGGAACAGATATATTTAATGCATGTTATTTAAATCTTGTAGCTTGCTATTAACTTCTATGTCAATTTTTAAGAAGTGGATGTCAAGATTTAAGCCAGTTTACAAAAAGACTCCAACGGCAAGAAAAATCGTAATAAAAAGAAAAAGCAATAAGAGTGTAGTGGAGTCCTAAAAGAATATAAGAATTAATACAAAAAACAAACGAATGTAACAAATATTGGAATATCTATCAAACTAAAGAAAATTTTATCAATATAGTTAAGAGAAAGCAGAATAAGTAATACCTGTCAATGAGCGTATGACAGTTTCTGAATGGCACAACACTTCATAAAACAGCAGGGACCAAGCTGCGTGCAGCACTACAGAGTTATATTAAGGCTATTGAAGCAGGCACTTCCATTAACACCCGCCGAGTGAGCGAACGCCTTCAGGCAAGTCAGATAGAGGAAAAATGTGACAAACCCGCCCATCTTAGTAGAAGCGGGGGATAAAAATTAAAAAAAGCAAGGCTCTAACATAAGTATATGCGTTATTTCCCTCCTTTATAAGCATGATGAGCACACCCGGAAATGGCCTTTATAACGTTCACCTCGGTACCTACAAAATGACGAAAAAAAACTCTATACCATACTGTCTTCTCAATTTTTTCGCAAGTTTATTATTTATTTGAAGCGGATATTTATCTCTTCATATGTACTGCGCTGCCGCTATCCAATCCTGTACACTTATAATTTAAAGGTCGGATATGCTTGTAGATTACGTCATCGTGACCATTACGTCTCTGATACGTACATTATGAGCCTATTGATCAGCCCGCACTCCATTCTCTACTCTCGCATCCTATCAATCTCTCTTCTTCTATACACTACACTCTGAATCCGATTTTCTTATCTTCTTCTCCCGTTCTATACCTCTGCCCGAATCTATATCTCATGCGTTAGCTTCTTCGTCTCTCTCTCTGCCTCTACTTCATCTCCTCTCTCTGCACCTTTTCCCCTCTTATCTGGTCGCTTTCCTCTTTGTCCTCTATTAATATTAATCCTCCCCAGTATCTCTCTCAGCCTATACTTCTCTCTTATCCTCTTCCTGCGTCTCCCCTGTCCCGTACCTCGCTCCACTCCCCCTCTTCCCTCTCCTCTCTCATCTCTCCTCTACTCCCATCCTTTCACCTCCAGCGTTCTTCTCTCCCGTCCCGCTACTACGTCTCCTACACCTGCTCTCATTGTCTCCCTCGTATCTACCCTTTCATATAGGTGTAAGGAGGTTACAATTGCACCTTTCATTACATATTTATTTAGACTATCATGTAGCTATCTCTGAAATAATCCCTGTCCCTAAGTATCTCAAAGGATTCGGTATGTCACGAACATATTTTCAAGGCTTGTAGCTCAGATCTCGAGTCTTTTTCTCACATTCCATCTGTTGGCGAGGTGTGTGCGCCGAGACAGGCGGAGCGAGACAGGTATAGCGAGGTAGCTGAATTAGGGAGTGCGTGAGAACGTACTCTGGACTGAGCAGTCGGTCATTTATTCGACTCCGAGATTTGGATAAACCCAAGTGTACCATAAGGAAAGACAGCGACATAGGTGAGAGCATAGTAGAAGAAGGAGGAGAGAGAGTGGAAGAGATTAAGCAGGTATTCGGCCAATGTTGATGTATGTATATATCGAGGGTTTGCGTGGAGTGATTGCGCCCCTATGTTATTAAGGAGTCTTCTCTCCTGCGCGCGGGGTAGATCGTCTGTTGTTGGCACGGAATGAGTCGCACGTAAATGCATAGAGATGGTGATAAGTGAAGAAGGATTTGTTCGCGAGTGTGCATTCTCTCATCGGAAGCTAAACAAAAGCAATCATTTTCTTTCTCGCACGCGTTTTATATCTATGGAAGAGGAGCTCCTCGTCACTCTAGAATTTGTGAGCTCGCACTCAAGAGGAGGAGAGAGCAGCGAAAAAGGATTAAATGAATCAGCAGTCAATTCGAATAATCAGAGAATCTCGAGATAAGTCCCTAATGATACTCGTAGTACCGAAAAGAAACGAAAGGGATTTTGACGTATTGGCTCAGTGATGATGATTGAAGAAGATAGGATATAATATGTGAATGGTATGGATATGAGTGTGATGTGTAATTGCGTAGGAGACGGAGTGTTGAAATTACAGAGCGCGGTGATACTTGCCGATAAAAGACATGACCCGTGAGGGTGGAGAGAGAGGAAATGTGTGGCGCTAAGGGGGGGATGGTTGGGTGGCCTGAGTGGAGACTGCCTACTGTCGATTTGATATCGCCTTCACGCCGAGTTCAGGAGCATGATGATGGCTGCCTCGGATAGGGCATTAACGATGCGCTTAGGGCACACAATGTAACTATTGATAAATGTATATATTAGATTGAGGTTGGAGGATTGGGTATGTCAGAATACGTGATCTGATGATGAGGGAGAGGAGGTGATGGAACGTCTTGTCGTGTGAGATGAGATTACCTCCGTTTGTAGAATGTTGTTGTTTTGCGTGTTGAAGAATGTGGGTCTGGGTTTCCGTTAGATTTTTTATGATGATGTATTCGAGAGGTGATCGAGTCCGATAAAGAGCATTTCGAAAAGACGAGGATGGGCAGGTCTATGTGACATCCTGTTGAATGTCTAGAATGTGTTGTCTATTAGAGTGGTAGTGACCTGAGTATATATATGTAGAGTAACGCTTTTTGTTATGTGCGATTGGTTACGCATATATGATTGATCGTTATTCTTGCTTATGTTAAGCTATGTGTTTTTGTACCCCTATAAATGTTTCTACTGTACTTGATTGTATATACTATATCTCAATGAACCTCCGCGTGTGCTAACTGGGACTATTCATATACCAAGATGGATACGTCATTTGGGAGAAATTTTATGGAGTACTCCGAGATCTGGCTCACTGTGAATATATAGTAGGGAATGTCAAGTGATCGCAAAAGAAGAAGAAACAGTGACGTCTAACGATAAGGAGTCGGATGAGAATTATACGATGAGGGTGAATTGAAGTAATCATGAGTAGTCAAGTGAAAGAAATACAAATTGTCAGTTTTTATTTTGTATCATACGCACTTTAAGGTTCTCTATGCGCTGAGGGTGCGCGTTCGGCTAGCCCTAATGAGAGAGCAGCCGGAGAGAGTACTCGATTTCAACAAATTGACCTTAGAATTTTCATTCATATGTAATAATTCATGTAGTAGTGCATTAACATATAATAGCAACATGATTTATACGTGAGTAAATATCCAACGAGATGCTTAATGTGAGTGTCTCTCATGTGAAGGAGAGAAAGTAAATCATATGTGGTTAGTTAAAGTGTAATTTTAATTGTAAGAGAGATGGGTGATTTGAAATGTCAACTAAATATGAACTTATGTGTTAATTTACAGTAGCAGTTATGAGTTAAAAGTAGGTTGAGTAGTTTGTCATGAGTGGGTAGCAAGGCTGGTCAGATTCATTAAAAGTATATCTTAGTCAACAACAGGAAAAGCAGGCATCACCTCTTATTACATTTACTAAACAGCGTTTTAGTGGATAAACCCCAAAAATATCGCAGGATGATGATGGGGTATGCCAGAGTTTTATTAGAAGAGTGACACGTGTAAAGTGATGGGTGATATGAAGTCACCACAATTACATGGTGTTATTCTATTCTCGTGTATTCGATAGAGTGAGACAGTGAGATGTAGTGTTAGTGTCTCACATGTGCATAGATGAACAAAGACTGTATATGGTCGAATGAGGATTCAAGGAAGAACAGGGTGTCAGCTATCTAAACTGCAGATTCTAGAAAACATATAGAGATGAAGCCATCGCGGCGAGCGACTTCGTTGTCCAAGAGCTCAGCATTTCTATCCTTGTCCTACGATTGTCCTTGGAAGGATAGCTAGCCACCAACGTGACACACGTCCACGTTCGTATTCAGTATGGGGAGCCGACGTTATCGGCGGAGTGCTCCATACTCGAGGTCTCATGATCTTGGTGCCGAGGCTTCAGGTGAGCATTAGTTGACAGAGGAGAGCGATTGCGATAAATAGTCCTTATTCTTAACACCCCTGATTATAGGAGTTATCTGTTGTGATGAGAACTAATATACTAACTATAATCATATATTATATTATTATTATTTGTATCTTTGGTGATATATAACTATTTTTTATATTTGTTATGTTATTTTCTGTCTAATCGTTTTATGGTATAATGTGTAATGTTTAATCGTTTATTGTACTTATGGTTACTTATGCTTACTGCTTTTTATCTGATGGTGATTGTTACTGTTATGTGTGATATGAGAGCGCTTATAGTGTATCGATTATGTTGACTTATATATGTACATAGCTGTCAATGCTTCATTGTATTATGTTATGTTCTTGTCTTATGTCATGTCTCATTAGTGAACCTAACGTATGTGTATTGTCGACCTGATCTTTTTGTTAGGTATTTGTCTATGTTCCCTTGTTCTATTTGCTTTTTGCTTTAACGTTGACTTAGACCTCTCGCGTTTCGAGTACATATCCGTTTTTGTTTATGTATGTTATGTTACGTTATTTATGTTAGTGGTTATAAGTTTACTATAGTTTACATGATAGATTAATACTATAATATTATTATTTATAGATCCAATCTCTTCAGAAGGCAAAATATTACAGTATACTATCTCACTACATTTCATATCGTATCATGACTTTGTAGTCTAGATTTATTTTCTTATATTTATCCTTCGCCCCCCTCCCAAGACTTGTCGAATACATCCCCCACTGTGTCCCGCAATATCTACATTAGAGGCAACACCAATACTTGTTAGACAACTGCCCCTAAAAACTTGGTTAGGCCAGGTCAGCACACAGACAGCGCCGCCGATAGTTCATACATCAATAAAGCAGGTCTATTTACATACAGCGACATGCAAACCATGGCCGTTGCCCCAGCCTAAATTTTCATTTAGCGAACGCAGCTTCTTAGTTCAATACCTAAACCACGCTCGGTCCCAACCGCAACCCCTTCTATAGGCCCTTACCTCCCATACTGAACCCACCCCCCTCGGGACCCCTTCCTCCCCACCCACCAGTCTATATAACGCCTGCGTATAATCGGAATGTGTATTGTCCGCTTAAATACTACCACTGGCTACGGCATCCCTAAATACAGCGTAGGAAATTGACGAGCAGGTAAGTACTATTAATCTCAGACAAGGAAGTAAAAAAAGGTGTGTTTCGAATTTATTACCAATATGAGTGCTTCTTATTTTGTAAATACAGATCGTAAAACTCACTCTTTACCCTAGATATGAATAGCTGGAATTTATGTTTACTGTTACCATTTTTCCTTTTTTGTTACTTTTTTTCATCATTACTTTCTGTCCTTCTTTTCTGATTCTGACTCTACCGTTTCCCCTGTCTTGCATTTCTCGATACTTTTCTAATAGTTCCTCATTCTGCAAATTGTCTTTCTCTGCCTTTCTTCTATTGTTCTTGCCATAAAGCCTTTCGATGCTCGTGCTAGTTCTTCACATCACTATCACTTCGCCCTGCTCTCTGGGCCATCATCATTCGACCCAGTCCATGAGAAAACCATCCTGACTCTTCGTCCTACCTCTCTCCTGCGTGCTTCGTCCTCTCGTGGCTATTCTCACATCCTCGATCTACTACATTGTTAAGTCTTCTAATTCTATTACATACGGACACTATCGTCATTCTCTTAATATCGACACTCTTCATTCTTAATCTCTCATCAATTTCTGGCTCTTCTACTCTCTCATCTTCTCCCTCTCTCGCGTCACTTCACATATACCAATGGGGACCTGTCTTCTATACCCCTTCCTTCTTCCTTGAGTGCTAGGCAATGCATTCTAGCTTACACTCTCTCGTATCTATCATTTATCTATAATCTCGTGGACCTCTCTACTACTCTTCGTAACACGTCCTATCTCACATCTAACTTCACGTCTCTTCTCATTAAGCTTATAATTTCTTATATCGAGCTTATGTTTACTTTTGCTTTCTTGCTTATTCTATTATATATCTTTGTTCCTTACTTTTAGGTATCTTTAGCGAGGTCTACACAAAGTCAGTGCATACAATAATGTTCAATCAATACTATAGTAATGCGTGATGTTTAAGTGATAACTATACTCTAACTCAAAATCAACCTGACAAAGTTTTTTTTTTTTCACTCTATCAAATCTATCGTCAGCTTACATCAAATTGGAGCTTAAAGCTTGCACTATTATTAAGTAGATTTTGGGCCTCTACTTTTTAAGACGGGCGTCATGACTTGACACCTGTACCAATCAAAATAATTTCTTGTGATCCAATTTATATCTTGCTAATGTCAATCTGAGCGTCACATATCTTAGGTTATATATAAAAAAACATTAATATTACAAACCTTTCTCTTATTTATTCCCTTCTTTTTGCTTTTTACAAGCAGAACAAGGATAAGACTTTCCTGGCAATGTCGGAACTGTCATAATTTTCGCTCTTCTATGTAAACAAACAGACGGGTATGAGATGACGTCACGAGATGCTCACTAACGCCATCTATTGCGCCGATGCCGCATTACTCACAGGATTTTGCTTGACTTTCCGGTCTTTCGTAGTTAGTTTTTGATAATAATGCTGCGTTCGGAACTGCTCGTCTTGCTCGTCCAGACAACTTGTCCAGGACCAGCAGGAAAAATGGGCTGCGTTCAGAACCTCCAAGACACTTTCTTCCCAGAATGCAACTGGCTAGAATATAAACATTTGCTTTTTTATGATACTGGTGTCTTTATTTTACATACTCCATAGGTTTTGTAACTCTTTGATGCATATTCAGCTTACCTGCAACTGTTAAACACCAAATATCCTTTGATAACAACAATAATGGGCCATAAAATTACCCATCAATATCTTGTGGTTACCTGCAACTGTCAATGTTTACATACAAAAGTTTATGTGACATCATCTTGTCCTGCTCGCCCATCTTCGCAGAAGGACAAGATGGACAACTTGTCCAGGACGAGATAGTAGAGGTTCTAAATGGTCATAACATCTCGTCCAATTGGTCTGGATGAGCAGGACGAGCAGTTCCGAACACAGCATAATTGCAATTGTCAAATGGTATAATGGTGAAAAAAAACATTAGACATTTATGTAAAGTCAGGCAAGATAGAGTTGAAAATACTTATTTGATGATAAACTTCTTGGAATGTAAGTGCTATATCATAACCAGAATAGAATACATACAGTATACAACAGCTGGCTTTGAACTACATTGAACTTTGCAAAGCTATAGATAGTAAGTAACTTGAAACTGTCTTTGTTTATGATTTGCCTTTGGATTCTAGTTGTCATTGATTATATTGTCTGCAGATTTGCTTAACATCCAGAAACTTTTCCAGAGAGATAGCTCAGGTATCCAGGCAAGTGCACAGCTGAAAGCAACTGCTGTGAGTATTGTATTTCTATACGAAATAAACTTGTAGATGAAAAGTATTATAGATTCTATCAGTATATTGATTCCATACATTGTTTACTGTGAAAGCTTAGCATAACCCCAGGTAGCATTGATGGATGAGTACCTTGGTCCATGGAGCCACATGGTACATACTGTAATATATTGCTAAACTAGGTATTGAGCACAAAACAATGTTAGATGAACAGTCTATACAGATAAAGAGTTCTTGCTTTCTTCTCATGTAATTGTAACTGGCTCCACAAGGTAAATATGATACCCAATACTTTGGCATGTAAAGTGGCCAGCTACAGACTAATCTGACAAGTTCATAACTTTCCTTGATGTACATCCTTTGGTTTTATTTATGATTGTCTTTAAAGTACATCTAGTTTTGACATCATCACTTGGTTTAGATTTTGATATATGATTTTGCATGTTTTTTTCTTTACAGAACCCCTCCCAATTGCACTATATTCCTATCAGGGGTTCTGCCCCCTGGGCCCCTATAGTCTTAGTTAAATGAATACAAAACAGTGTACCCTTCTAGTCATGAGCTATTTTTACCTTAACCCCTTGGTGATGGTGATAGCTGGCTACTCACAGCTTAGTCCTAGCCATAAAGATTTTTGCATAATATTACATTACAAGTAAATCAAGCCCCATCACCATAGAGTTAAATGGATGGGGGATAAAATTTATCTGCAGCCAACTGGAACTAGTGGAAACACTTGTTCAGCTCTGGGAATACATTGTGAACAATCAATCAATTCTGCACATGTTTCCACACTTTGCACAATTGATAAGTTCACATAACAAACTGTAATTTATGCAGATATCAGTAAGTTTCACTAAATTTCCACTGTATGGGCTAAAGAAGGACCATAGCCAAGATCACACATAGCACAAAATATACCAATGACTGTCAAAGAATACTTAAGGAACTGTCAAAAATTCTGGTTTTGAAAATGCACATTCACTAAAAGCTGTTAAAACAAAAATGCAAAATAATTTATAAGAGGCATATTTTATTTTTCATAATATTACATAATTAGACAAGATGCCCATATATAGTGGAATAGATGGGTACTAATAAGAAATAACTCATTTCCACATGTGTGTAGTAAGACACAAAATAGTTGACATACAGCAGTAATGTGTTATGTGGTCAATTTACTATTCAAGACTGTAAACATAAAGAATGACAAAAAAAAATTACTTTACGACAAGAAATTTAAAGGTTTCTTATATCCCAAATATTCACTCAGTTTTTTCACTTTCATGATATTAATTACATCATATTGAAGGTGTAGTGCACGTTGATATCCTCCAACTTAACTATGCAATCTTATCTGTTGCTTTTGCATTTATAAAATGGTTGAATTGAAAGATATTTCCCTCATAAAAATATGTACAAGAAAGTTATCATATAATTTTCTGTACTATATAACATGATATATGGTATCATTCTAAATGTTTTGTAATTGAATCTTTTGAACTGACTTTTGTAGCTACTTCAGATTATGTCAAGACTATATTTTTTGTTATGTTTTTGTTATACTAAAAATAATTGTGAATCTTCTTTTCTTTAGGTTAACAAGTTATGGAGAAGATGACACGATATGAACAGGTTAGTCAGAATTGAATATTGTGTGGTTTGTGTTGAATGGGTTGCTTTTCCTTCAGTATTATGGCTAAGGTAAAGTTGACTGTTTATTCTTACTATTCTGGTAAATGCATAGAAAACATCACTTATCCTCTATGGTTCTTTTATCATTGCATCTGCAAGGCCTGATAATGGTTCAGTAAAGGCCCAAGATCCTTAGCCATGTATGTGTTAGAAACAGCAATAGTTACAAGCCCAATGTCTCATTTTCAAATATTACAAAAGTAATTTTGTAAATTTTTCCTCTTTGGGTTCATGCCAGAGCTTAAAATTTAAAAAGTCATAATCTGCAAACAAATGATTTTCACTACAATTTCTCTGTCTAAGGTTGAAGGTCTCTTAACATATCAAATTAGTTAAATTCATGCCTTTTGTGCAGTT
>NW_020868325.1:130000-135000 GCF_003789085.1 Penaeus vannamei
TCTGATTCATCACTATTTTCACGTAAGCCCAATTTCCCATAATTTCATCATTCAAAAGCGACCTTAATGCCAGAAAAATATGAGAGAAATTCGAATAACCAAGACTCATCTTTCACACGCAAACATCACGCAATAAGGAACAAAGCCAAGGTACAAACACGCTAGGGTGAAAAGGACCTATTGAGGTATTAGGAAGACCGTCTTTCTGGCCGCATCAAGTATGGCATTATCTTCCCTCCCAGCTTCTTTTATGCTACGCTGAGGTGGGTTAATTCGAACCAGCTGTGCCCTTTCTTGAAATTATTTGTTTTTCTTCTTTCTCGTATCTCTTTCTCTCTCATCCTCATTCTCTCTCTCTTCTCTTCTTTCTCTTTCATTCTCTGCTTTCTCTCAAGCTACTCCTTTCCCTTTCTCTTCTCTCTCTCCTCTCTCTCCTCTCTCCTCTTCCTCTCTCTCTCTCTCTCTCTCTCTCTTCTCTTCTCGCTTTTTCTTTCTTGCCTTTCTTTCTCTTCTTTCTTTCTTTCTTTCTCTCTCTCCTTTTGCGTCCTTGCTTGATTTTCGCTCTCTCCCTTTCTTTCTTTCTCTCTCTCTCTCCTTCTCTCTCACTCCTTTTTTCATTATTTTCTTTCTTTTTTACTAACTCGTACTTACACATAAGTCCCATCAGTGGCGGCTTTGTGCTGTGAAATTCGCAGTTGGCAATCTGTTGCACTAATGCCTGAATCACGTGTTTTACCGATTTGTGTTTTGTTCATGCAAAAATGTTTGTTGTCTTTCTCACTGAGCCAAACAGCGTGCAACGACAGAGCAAGCAGAGAGGACCGAGAGGAAGAGTTCTCTCTACTACGACTGCTGTGTTGCTACTGCTGTTATTGATTGTAATTTGCTACAAATGGTATTGCTACTGAATGCTGGTTCTACCCATTGACACTGGTATTCTGATCTCTACTGCTGTTGCTGCTATAATTCTTTACTGCTGTTCCTATTATTACTACTAATAATATGGGTTTATAATGATGACAATTGTTTTATGATAGCTGTAATGGATGTTGAGAATGATAATTATAAATACATAGGGATGAAAGCGGAAATAATGAATTCAAATATTGATGGTAATTTGAACATAAAATAAGAGCAACAACAAATTATAAAAATATTATAATGATCGATGGTTAATGATCAGTTTAATTAGCTAAGAATAGAAATTGCAATAAACAAACCAAACTTTACTATACACATATATAAGGACACACGGCACAACACTCATACATATAAAAATATGTACACATATGTGTATTATATATGTATAATCATACTATAATATAATTTATATATACTATATATATATATATATATATATAGTACTATATATATGTATATATTATAATATATTAAGATATACTAGATATATATATATATGTATATATACGATATTATATACAGTGTGTGTGTGTTGAATCCGTGCTGTTATATGTGATGGTACTTGGTGTGTGTGTGTGTGTGTGTTGTGTGCATCGGTGTGTGGTTGTGATGTGTGAGTGTAGTGTGAGGGTGAGTGTGAGTGTTGAGTAGTGAGTGGTGTGAGTATGTGCGATAGTTGTCTGTGTGATGTGATGTGTATGTCTATGTGTGTGTGTGTGTGTGTGTTGTGTGTGTGTGTCTGTGTGTGTGTAGTCTGTATGTGTGACGTGTGAGTGTGAGTGTGAGTGTGAGTGTCGAGTTGAGTGTGTGCTGGTGTTGTGTGTTGTGTGTGTGTGTGTGTGTGTGTGTGAGTGTGAGTGGGAGTGTCAGTATGAGTGAGTGTTGTGTGGTGTGTGTCGTGTGTGGTGTGTGTGTGTGTGTGTGTGTGTGTGTTGATTGTGTGTGTGTGTGTGTGGTGTGTGTTGTGAGTGTGATGTGAGTCCGAGTGTGTGAGTTTGTGTGTGTCGATAGTGGCAGTGTGTGTGTGCTGTGTTTGGTGTATGTGTTGTTGTGTTGTGTATGTGTATGTGTGTGTGTTGTTTGGTGTATGTGTGCTGTGACTGTGACTGTGATCTGTGAGTTTGATGTGTGTGCTGTGTGTGTGTGTATGTGTGTATGTGTGTGTGTGTGTGTGTGTGTGTGTGTGTGTGTGTGTGTGTGTGTGTGTGTGTGTGTTGTGTGTGTGCGTGTTGGCAAGAGGTCGCGGTTCCCATCTACAGTCAGATGGACATCCTCTTCGGACCCATACATTTCTAGAAAATATTTTCAATAACGTAAACAAGAAAATTAAGGATCAAGAAAAACGACGAATAAGATACATAAAGAGAAACGCCATATTAGCTCAGACACGCAAGGGGAAAAAATACGAAAAGGGGAAGAGAAGCGGAGACAAAAGAAAAAGAGAAAAATGACTGAGAGAAAATAGCGGATTGGAAACTGTGAATATGGAAGGAACGATTCGGATATGGAAACCGAAAAGGAAAATTTCATGGAATATACATATATACCTTAGCCTGGCTTGGATATACCGGTTTTATAATGGGTGGAGGGGGTGGGGGATAGAACTTGATGCAAAGTTAACGTAAGTGAAGAAATGTAAGTTTGGGAAATTGAATGAAAGGTGTATGGTATGTTATGCAATTGCAGAGTGAAGCGGAGGCAAAGGGCATAGTGCATAAGAATTGAGTGATATACATATATACATATATGTAAATACTGCTGTACATATAGATAGATAGACTGAACTAGACAGACAGTGACAGACAGAGATAGATAGAGATAGACTAGCATAGAGAGACGACAGACCACCACAGATAGATAGATAGACTGACAGACAGACCACACAGAGATAGATAGACTGACAGACACACACACACAGAGATAGATAGACTGACAGACAGACAGAGACACAGAGAGATAGATAGACTGACAGAGAAGCAGACGGATAGATAGATAGACTGACAGGCAGACGAATAGATAGATAGGACTTGACAGGGCAGACAAACCAGATACACAGACAGACTACATAGATAGAGAATAAACATTTATGATTTCTTGTCTATGATTAACATATTCTCCTCCTTTTCTGGAGAGAAAAGGGTTACGGTTCCTTCCTCCGCCCCCCCCCTCCCATTTTCCCTGGAAAATACTACCCCCATTTTCCCAGCTCCCCCCCCCTCCCCACTTTCTCCCCAGTTCCCTAGATTCCCCTACAAGCCATCTCCTCAATTTATTGATTTATACCTCCCCACAACACAGTTCCCCCACCCCCACACTTCCCTGGACGGCCCTACAAGCTACCTCCTTCCCCATTCCTTGGACAAATTACTCCCCACTCCTCCTCCCCACCCCTATCCCAGTTCCTTTGATACCTCCCCACAAACCCTTTACCCCCTTCCCCCCTTCTCCCCTAGACGCTCTCACCCCCCCTCCCTCCCCTTTCCCCCAAATTCCTAGGACAAAACCTCCCCACTCCCCCTTTCCCCACCTTCCCCTCTTCCCCCAAATTCCCTAGACAATCTCCCCAATTTCTTAGACTAACACTTCCCCACAACCCTTTACTCCACCTCCCCCCCCCCTCCCTAGACTCTTCTTCCCCCCTCCCCCTTCTCTCCAAATTCCCTGCGACAACACCTCCCCACCCCCCATTTCCCCACCTTCCCCCCCCCCTCCGATTCCCTAGACGCTCTCCCCCCTCCCTCCTTCTCCCAAATTCCAGGGACAACACCCCCCCCCAACTCCCCATTTCCCCACCTTCCCCCCCCCTCCTCCGATTCCCTAGACGCTCTCATCCCCCCTCCCCCCTCCCTCCTTCTCCCCCAATTCCCAGGACCCCCCCCCCCACTCCCCTTTTCCCCACCTTCCCCTTGTCTCCCAGCTTCTCAGCATCCTTTCCCCAAACACGATCCCAACGTCTTTGATCCAAGAGAGCAAGATTCAAGGAAAAAAATATAAATATCCCCAAGGCATTTTTTTGAGAGTCAAGCTAAGGATTCCAAGTCACCATCTTAAAGGAGATTAAGGCATACCGATGTCGAGATTCTTCTTTTTGTCTTTCTTTTTCTTTCTTTCTCTGTCTGTGTCTCTGTCTTTCTCTCTCTCTGTCTGTGTCTGTGTCTGTGTCTGTTGTCTCTCTGTCTTTGTCTGCTTGTCTCTGTCTTTCTCTTTTCTCTGTCTCTGCCTCTTTCTCTGTCTGTCTCTGTCTTGTCTCTGTATCTCTCTCTCTCTCTTCTCTCTCTCTCTCTCTTTCTTTCCTTTTATTCCTAAGACGTGAGAGGTCGTCTTTCAGATCAAGTCGTTGCACAAAGCAACAATGATCGGAGAGAAGAGAAGGAGAAGGATTTAAGAAAAAAGAAAAAAAGAAAGAAAAAGAACGAAAGTGGAAAAAAATACAATTCACAAACACGGCATCAAAGAGCAAAGATACAGGTTTACAGTCCATAATACGTCTGAGATGCTGTGTCTACATCGAGGAAAGGCAGATAGGCACGTGGAGTTATGAAGATAAAAAACGCTCGTGTGTTTGTATATTTGATTTTTGTTGTTGTTGTTGTTGTTGTGCATGTGGATGTTTGTTTGTTATTTGTTTTTTTTTTTTTCCTTTTTTTTAATGATACGTCTTTATTTTCTGTTTTTGTACCGAGTTTTGTTTTTTTATATGTCGGCTCGTAGTCCTTCCGTATTTATATATTATGTTATATACATTTTTCTTCTTTTGTGTTTACTTCCTGCTTTCGTTTTCTTGTCCAACACTTGTAGGTTTTTCTCTTCTTTTCTGGTAAGTTAAACGTTTCTGTTTGCACTTTCTTGCTCTCGCATTTTTCCCTAATTTTTCTTTTCCTTTCTCTTCTCTCTCTCTCTCTCTCTCTCTCTCTCTCTCTCTCTCTCTCTCTCTCTCTCTCTCTCTCTCTCTCTCTCTCTCTCTCTCTCTCTCTCTCTCTCTCTCTTTCTCTCTTCTCTCTCTTTCTCTCTTTCTCTCTTTCTCTCTCTTTCTCTTTCTCTCTTTCTCTCTTTCTCTTTCTCTCTTTCTCTCTTTCTCT
>NW_020868325.1:147500-150000 GCF_003789085.1 Penaeus vannamei
TTGTCTTTTTATTTGTCTACTTATCTACCTACCTATCTATCTGTCTGTCTGTCTAATTGTCTGTCTGACACTCTATCTATCTACCTTTTTATCTTTCCATCTACTTATCTGTCTATTTGTCTATCTATCCATCAACCATTTTTCTAACAATCTACAAGTTTACCTATCAGTCTATGTCTACCTACCTACATATCTACCTATCTATCTATCCTAATCTATCTATCTATCTATCTATCTATCTATCTATCTATCTATCTATCTATCTATCTATCTATCCTTCTCTCTCGCGACAAACAGCCAATTATGCATCATACCACCTCATCCATATTCCTTTTTTTCCCCCTTAAGCTCTTCAGACACTCTATTCACACTTAATTCACCAGAGAGAATTATGCATTGAAAATGGGACCTGAAATGATGAAGGTTTTATCTCATCAACAAGTCCCTTTTTTTTTTTTTTTTTTTTTTGGCATATATCGCCTGCTTCATCTCATAAAAGTGACTTAACTTTTCTTTTGCCCTTTGAACAGGGTGGGACAAAATATTATAACAGGCACTCTGGTCCTCTTTTCATGACATAATTTAAGCCAAGGCACCTGCCAGATTTAATCTGTTTTTCATGTATCTTTTAACTTATTATGAGCCAAGTGAAAAAAAAAAGAAATAGGGGGTGAGGGGTGGGTGTGGACTGAGGGGGGGGGGGGTGATGATAAAGTGGAAAATATCTTTAAAAGTGTTTGATACAGGCTTTGATCATGTTTATGCTCTTTCTTATATGCTTGGTAATTATGTAAGTCATAATGAGGTCTTTGTTCTTCTTCTTCTTCTCTTCTTCCTCTTCCTCTTTCTTGTTATTGTTCTTCTTCCTCACTTTCCTCGCGCCCCATTTTTCTTCGTTTTAACTCCTTTTCTTCTTCCTCACCATCATCATCACCTCCCATCTTCCCCTTCTCTTCCTCACCATCATCGCCTCCCTCTTTTCTCTCTTCTTCCTCACCATCATCATCACCTCCCTCTTCTTCCTCATCACAATCATCACCATCATCATCACCTCCCTCTTCTCCTCACCATCATCACCACCTCCCTCTTCCTCATCATCATCACCATCATCATCACCTCCCTCTTCTTCCTCACCATCATCACCACCTCATCACATCATCACCATCATCATCACCTCCCTCACCATCATCACCACCTCCCATCTTCCTCTTCTTCCTCACCATCATCACCATCATCATCATCACCTCCCTCTCCTTCCTCTTCTTCTTCACCATCATTATCACCTCCCATCTTCCTTATCTCCCTCACTATCATCACCATCATCATCATCACCTCCCTCTCCTCCCTCTTCTTCCTCACCATCATCACCATCATTCATCTTCCTTCCTTTCACTCTCTCTTCTTCCTCACCATCATCACCATCATCATCACTTCCCTCTCTTCCCTCCTCTTCCTCATCACCAGCATCACCATCATTTCATCTTCCTTCCTTCCTCCCTCTTCTTTTTCACCATCACCACCATCATCATCGCCTCCCTCTCCCTCACCATCATCACCTCCCTCCTCTTCTTCACCATCATCACCATCATTCATCTTCCTTCCTTCCCTCCTTTCACTCTCTCTTCCCCCTCCCTCTTTCAGAATACCCACAACCTCATGATCCTAAGAGGCAGCTCAACATGACCAATTGCAGAAGTAAAAGATCTTTGATGTACTAAATGTGTTCCCCTTAATTACAAAGAACTCATTACTCAGTTGCATCTTATTGCACAATTAGCAACTCTTCAATCTCACTTGGGGGTTGTTCATTGCAACATTATCTCTGGGATTAACACTGGATTACAGGAGGTGAACTTGGACACTTTCTGTGGGATGATTGGATTGCGTTGCATAATCTCCGGATGTTGTGACTGGTTGTGGATGTAGGAGTTGTAGGAGCTGGTATGTTGTTCTCCGAATACGGTCTGAGATTATCGTTGTTTTTTTATTATTTTTTATGGTATTTTCATAATCTATTGTTTGTTTATAGTCTGTACAAAAGGTTCATATGGAGATTTTTTCATTCTTTTTTAATGGTATTTTCATAATCTATTGTTTGTTTATAGTCTGGTACAAAGAGTTCATATGGAGATTTTTTCATTCTTTTTTAATGATATTTTCATAATCTATTGTTTGTTTATAGTCTGGTACAAAAAAGTTCGTATGGATTTTTTTTTCATTTTTTTAATGGTATTTTCATAATCTATTGTTTGTTTATAGTCTGGTACAAAAGGTTCATATGGAGATTTTTTCATTCTTTTTTAATGGTATTTTCATAATCTATTGTTTGTTATAGTCTGGTACAAAAAGTTCGTATGGATTTTTTTTTTTTCATTCTTTTTTAATGGTATTTTCATAATCTATTGTTTGTTTATAGTCTGGTACAAAAAAGTTCGTATGGATTTTTTTTTTTCATTTTTTTTAATGGTATTTTCATAATCTATTGTTTGTTTATAGTCTG
>NW_020868325.1:160000-163090 GCF_003789085.1 Penaeus vannamei
CACACACACACACACATACACACACACACACACATACACATACACATACACATACACATACACACACACACACACACACACACACACACACACACACACACACACACACACACACACATATATATATATATATATATATATATATATATATATATATATATATATATATACATATACATATACATACGTGAATATTTTTACTCTTGAATTCTTCTTGTGCAAAATCGCCTTCCTTTTGCCCTCTACCATTTCCGGCGGCTCCCTTCTCCACGTTTATTCAATCCCTCCTTCCTCCTCATTCTCCTTCACCCTTCCTTCTTTCCCCTTTCCTTCCCCAGGAGAGGATCCTCCCCCAAAATCTACCCCTCCCATATCTTTATCTTTTCTTCCTCCCCTTCTAGCTTCTCTCCCTTCTTCACTTTCCTCGTTTCCTCTCCTTTCATCAATTCTCCCTCTTTCTTTACCCCTCCTCCCTATCCTTTTTCACTCTATTATTCCCTCCCTTCCTCCCACCTTCTCCCCTTTTCCCCCACCCCTCCTACCTATTCGTCTCCTTCCCTCCCTTTCTCCTCTTCCCCTTCTTTACCAACTCTCCCTTCCTCCTTCCCTTCTTCTCAACCCCATTTCCCCTACCCTTTTCCTCCTCCCACTCCTCCTTTCCCCTTCTCCTCAACCCCCTTCCCCTCCCCTTTCCCTTCCCCTCCCCCTCCTCCTCTCCCCAACCTTCTTCCCCTCCTCTTCTCCCCAAACCCAACCTCTTCCCCTCCCCTCCCAACCCCCCCTTTCCCTTCCCCTCTCCTCTCCCCCTTTCCCCAACCCCTCCACCCCACCCAACCCTACCCCAACCCCCCTCCGCCCCCACCCAACCTCCCACCCCCAAAACCTCTGATCTTTCCCTCCAGGAGTCAAGGGTGACTTCCTCGCCCGGACGGCTCCTCCAGACGGCATATTTGATAGTTTGTTTGCACTGTGCATGGGACCCGCTTCAGGACGATGGTCGGGGAGCTGGAGGAGGTGGCGGAGGTGGCGGTGGTAGCGGTCGGTGGTAGGGGGGGGAGAGGGGGGAGTGGTAGCGGTCGGGTGGAAGGGGGGAGAGGGGGAGGTGGTAGCTGTCGGGTGGACAGGGGAGGGGGAGCGGTGAGCGGTCGGGTGGAAAGGGGAGGGGAGAGGGGGGGAGGGGAGGGTAGCGGTCAGGTGGAAAGGGGGAGGGGGAGGTGGTAGCGGTGGTAGCGGTGGGTGGAAAGAGGGGGGGAGGGGGGAGGTGGTAGCGGAGGTGGCGATGGTAGCAGTGGTAGCGGTCGGTGGAAGGGGGGGAGAGGGGAGGTGGTAGCGGTGATAGCGCGTCGGGTGGAAGTGGGGAGGTGGTAGCGGTTGGGTGGAAAAGGGGAGGGGGGAAGGAGGGGAGGTGGTAGCGGTTGGCTGGAAAAGGGAGGGGGGAGGGAGGGGAGGTAGCAGGTTACTGGCATGGGTGTGATACGGGCGTAGGATGAGTGGGTGGGGGTATGGAGGGGTGGTTGAGGTAGGGAGGGGAGGTATAAGGGTACTGACATGGGTGGTGATACGAGGATAGGAGGGAAGAGGGGGTGGGGTGTGGTAGGGGAAGGACAGGGGAGGGAGGAAGGGGGGGAGGGGGGGAGGTAGGGGTACTGGCATCGGGTTGTGCATACGGGTATAGGAGGAGTCCGGGCGTTGGTGGGGGGGCTAGGGGGTAATGGCAAGTATAGGGAGGGGTGGTAGGGGTGAAGGGAGAGGAAGGAGGGAGGAGGGAGGGTGGGCGGAGGCAGTACTGGAAGGTGTATAGGACGAGTGGGCTATTACGGGGGTAGCGTAGGAGGTAGGAGGGGAGAGGGAGTGGGGAGTGAGGGAGGGGAAGGTATTGGAAGCGGGGTGGGAAGGAGGGAGGGAAGTGTGTTCGCTTCCCTAGCGTGAATACAAGGCAAGCGCTCTGAGTTAGCAGTTTGTGTTTGGAAAGTTTCAATTATTTTATTTATTTATTTATTTTTTACCGACGCTTATGAAATACGGTTATTTTTTTGGGCTTCATATCTCTATATTTTATTTTTTTTTCTGTATTTTTATATTTATTTAGTGATTTATTTTTTTATTTAGTTTCCCCTTCCTTGTTGGAAAAAAGACGTTTTTTGTGCTTATGGTTCGCCTGGCTCTAAATTGCAGTGAAATAGATTGAAATTAACTTACTTTCTGATAATTAAGCAGTGATCGTGAAAAAACCCTCTGTGATTTGAATAAAAAAGAGGAAAATACAAATATAAACCAAGCAGAAAATTCATAGAAAAGAAACCCGAACGAAATACTTTAAGAAATAAACAATAGAAAAAAAAATCTCGGTCAATTTAGGAAGTCGAATCCCTTGTCCCTGATTATGTCTCTCCGTAAGTCCCTCCGGCGTAGCTTACGGTCCAGTTACAAGGTCAAGTCCTCGGACGAAGGTCAGGTCAAGCCCGATTCGGCCAAAATGGGAACCAACGAGCGCGCGAGAAACTGTGACGTCACCGGTTACCTCGCTCCCGATGACGTCGCCCTCCCCTCCGGTGGCGTCACACTCGAAGCGTCCAATAGCAGCTTCGAGAGCCACGATGACGTCATGGCCGCGGGAGCCTATCAGAGCTCAGAGAGCGAAGACGACCTGGCAGAGGGAGACAGACTGGACGAAGCCACGTGCCCTGACAATGCCCTCTACGAATTCATATTTCGGGCGTGTGCGTTAATGGCTCTGGAGAATGAGGAGCTGAAGAACATCATAGAACACCAGCAACAGATCGCAGACAAGAAGGAGAAGGAGGAAGAGGGAGAGACGGCGGCACCCAAGACGGAGGCAGAAGGAGGAAGCACCAAAAGGGGGAAGAAGGAAAAGGTAAGAGGAAGAGGAATTTTGAGTAAGAGTTAGATTTATTCGAATCGTCCTCCGTTTTGTTCAGGCATGTTACCACACACACGCACACAACGCACACGCACACGCACAACGCACACGCACACGCACACGCACGAGCACACACGCACACGCACACGCACACGCAACACGCACACGCACACGCACACGCACACACACACCACACACACACACACACA
>NW_020868325.1:172691-175191 GCF_003789085.1 Penaeus vannamei
CCAGATCCCGTCCATGGTAAATAATGTATCTCTTTGCACTTGACATATCTAGGAATCTTTCCTGTGACGTCATTGTGCAAGAGACGATCCTGGACAGGTCAAAGGTCAGTCAGTATTACGCAAACTTGATGGAGCAAGATTACTATTCTGTAGGGATTCAGTAATGTATAAATTTTGATTCTGTTGAGACTGAGGGATATACTGTGTGTGTGTGTGTGTGTGTATGTATGTGTGTGTGTCCGTGATCACATTACAATTATATATTAGATTCCTTTCATTGTTCTGACGTCATAGTCCTATTCACGCATTTTATGTTTGTCTGTGTGTAATGCCATTGTTCCTGAAGTTTTATCCGCGAATTGTATTATACGGAGTGGGGGTGTGAAGGGAAAGGGAGGGGAAAGAAGGAGGTCGGAGAAGGAAGAAGAGAGAGTTGGGAAGGATTTATAACTAAGTAAGGTTATATCTTCAAATATAGATATAACCTACTTATATTGATTTTTTTTTTTTTTTTTTTTTTTTTTTTTTTTTTTTTTTTACCAGAGGTGTTTCTTGGTCCAATTTAGATGCTAATAGATTTTTTTTTATGGTGATCCTGATCATGATCCAGATCCAGGAATTTTTTTCAAGGATTGCATCAGTTACCCCTATTGCCTTGTTCATCGGGGTAACTATTATTATTATTATCATTATTACTATGATTATAATAATTATTATCATTATTGTTATTGTTATTATCACTGTTATTATTACTATTTTTTATCATATTCATTATTATTGTCATTATTATTATTATTATTATTATTATATTATTATTATTATTATTATTATTATTATTATCATCACTATTATTACCATCATTATTGTTATTGTTTTTGTTATAGTCATTATTACTATGATGATTAGTGCTATTGGTATATAATTAATAGCAATATTGATATTATTATTATCATTATTATTGTTGTTATTGTTATTATTATTATCATTATTACTATAATTATCATGATTTCCATTATTATTATTTATATCATTATTATAATCATTAGTATCATTTTGTTATTATTGTTATTGTTATTATCATTTTATTCCTGTTTTATTATTATTGTTATTAATATCATTATTTGTTGTTATTATCAATGTTATTTTTATTGTTATCATTGTTATTATTACTATTATTACTATCATTATCATTATCATTACTGTTATTATATTATCATTATCGCCATAATTGTTATTACTATCTTTACTATTATTATCAATATTATCATTATTATTATTATTAACATAATCATTAAAACTATTATTGCTGTTGCTGCCGTCATTTCTTATAATGAGTTGCAGTGTTATTATTATTATTTATATTGTTATCCATGGTATTGTTCTCATTAAGATTGCTGTCATTATTTTTATTGATATTAGATTATTAACTGTTGTTATAATTTTCATTATCATTGCCATCATATTTCTGAGACATTCTTAGTTCTATTGTAATTTTACTATTGATATTTATTTATTTGTTTATTATTACTATTATTGTTATTATTATTATTCATTATTATTATTATTATTTTGTTTGTTTTTGCTGCTGCAATTTACCATATATATCTTATTTTATGTTTTTTTTCCTATCTTATATTGAAAAAAATAAAACTTTCTTTCATGGAAATTTCCTGTAGGCTTTTGATTTTTAGGCTTATAAATAACATGTGTAAGTAGGGCAAGGATTGTAGGGTAAGGACTTTAGGGTAAGAACTGTATAGGGCAAGGGGTGTAAGGTAAGGACTTTAGGGCAAGGGTTGTAGGATAAAGACAGTATAGAACAAAGGCTTTGGGGTAAGGGCTTTTGGCAAGGGTTGTAGGGTAAGGACTTTAGGGGAAGGGTTGTAGGGTAATGTCTATAGGGCAAGGGTTGTAGGGTAAGGACTTTAGGGCAAGGACTGTATGGGGCAAAGGGTTTAGGGTAAAGACTGTTTAGGGCAAGGGCTTTGGGGCAAGAGCTTTAGGGCAAGGGTTGTAGAGGAAATCCTTTTAAGAGAGAGTTTGTATCTCTAAATAAAAGTTTTTCTTTATGATCGAAGCCTTGGTAGTGATTTTTTTCGTAAACGTGTGAGAAAAATGGTGTGTCAGAGCTATCATGTACTTACATAATCTTATACACACGTAGACACACTCTCCCATACACACACACATATATACGTACGCGCTCATAGGTACACTCATAGACACAGTCTCCTACAAACACATACGTACACACTCAGACACACACATTAGCATAGAAAAAACACACACACACACACACACACAAACAAACAAAACACACACACACACACACTCTCAAACAAACAAACATCCTCACGCACACACAAATACACACACACACACACACTTCCAAACAAACAAACATCCATACGCACACACACACACACACACGTAGAATCTCACTCGTGTCTCCGATTTATTGAGAAATTAATTCTGGGAACGACATGCAGGTGTTGAATGA
>NW_020868325.1:195191-200191 GCF_003789085.1 Penaeus vannamei
TCTCTCTCTCTCTCTCTCTCTCTCTCTCTCTCTATATATATATATATATATATATATATGTATGTATGTATGTATATACGTATGTATGAATGCATATATGCTTTCGTATGTGTGTGGTTAGGTGTGGGTGTATGTGTGCGTGACGTTTTCCCACCTTAAGCAACCCTCTCCGTTTCCCTCCCCCCCCCCCACCCCCGTCTCAATCATATATGGCTTTCCCTTCTAAAAATAGCATCAGCCAACTCCCACGGGAAATTGGGACAGGACTCCTTACTTAGAGGAGTCCCCCCTTCAATCTTTCATCCCCCCCTTTCTTCTGTGTCCCAGACCTTATAAAGAGCAGAATGAGATATGTACAACCCTCCCTATTCCTACTTCATACCTCATACCTCATACTTTTTTTTCCCCGTATTCATCCCACTCTCTCATTTTTCCTTTTCCTCATCCCCCCCCTCCTTTCGTCTCGTCTCCCGCCCGCAACCTCTCCTTCCCGTTTTCTCAAATTTTCAAGAGGATATTTTCGTCGTTTTCTGTTCGATTCCATTTTCTATTTGGGAGTTCTTGTATTGCATTTTTTTTTGCCTGGGGCTATTCAAGTACGTTACGTATTTTGTTATTTCTTTATTATTTCATTATTATATTGAAGGTTTATAAGAGAGATAGAGAGGTAAAACGAATAGATAGATAGACATATGAATAAAAAGAAAATATATATTCATACGTTGAAAGAGAGAGAAGAGAGAAAGAGAAAGAGCAAAAGAAATAAAGAGAGAGAGAGTGGGATAAAATGAAAAGAAATAGAGAGAAAGAGAAAGGGCAAAAGAAATAAAGAAAAAGAAAGATAGATATAATATTATACATATAGATAGATAGAGAGAGAGGGAGGGAGAAAGAGAGAAAGATAACGTGAAAATATAGAGAAAGGGAGAGAGAAACAGAGAATAAGAGAGAGTCAGACAGAGCGAGAGATAATGTGACAAAATAGAGAAAGAGAGAGAAACGAGAGTGAGAGAAAAGAAAGAGAGAGAACGAGAGAAAAGAAAGAGAGTGAGAGAGAGTCTGCTGACGTCATAGGCCTAGGGTCGATGATGAAGTTGGACCTCTTCCAAAACTATAATATTATCATCTTCCACGGATATTTTCAGGGTCGGAGGGGGGGGTAGGGGGAGGGGGGGAAGGGGGCTAAATTTAGGCTTACATTTCCCTCACGAGTTGCTTGATGACGTCATTTCTAATCCTTTGCTTTTCTTCGCCGTCATCATCGTCTTGTTTACCTTCTTTTTATTCATTTCTTCTTCCTCCCTTTTCTTCAGCATCTTTCTTCTTTTTTTCCCTTTTTACTTCTTCTCTATCTCTACTTTCTTCTCCTCCTTCTTTCCTTTCTTCTTCTTCTTTTTCTCTATCTTCATTTTCTTTTTCTTCTCTTCCTTCCTTCTTCCATTTCTTTCTTCTTCTTCCCATCTTCCTCCACTTTCTTCTTTAATTCTTTTTTTCCGTCTCATTATTATTCTTTTTCTTTTCTTTTTCACATCCGTCTTCTTTTTTCTTCCTACTTCTTCCTCTTCTTTTTTCTCCTTCCTTTTCTTCTTTTCTTCTTCCTTTCATCCTCTTCTTCTTCATCTTTTTCGTCTTCTACATTTCCAAACCTGTGTAGATGTGTCTTTTCCTCTCTCTCCTCTTTATCTTGCTCTGTTTTTCTTTCTTTCTTTCTCTCTCTCCGCCTTCTTTTTCTCCTTCTCTCTCTCCATCTCTTTTTTCTCTTTTTCTGTTTTCGATTTCCCTTTTCTTTCTCTTTGTTACTTCTTTCTTCTCTCTCTCTCTCTCTCTCTCTCTCTCTTATTATTATTATCATTATTTATTATTTATTATCATCATCATATTTGTTATTATCATTATCATTGTTCTTTTGAGGGAGAGGGGATGGAGGGTTACAGGGAGGGGGAGGGGGAGGGAGGGAGGGTCAATGGGAGAGGTGGAGGGAGGCTTATCTCAAATAGAAGACAAAATGGGAGATCTATTATTTTTTTCTTTGAGTGGGGCGGGGAGGAAGGAGGGGGGGGGGTATTTTCGCGATTTCCTTATCATATTCTGTTTCTTCTCTTCTACGTTACTGTATTCCGTTTTTTTTCTATTTACTTACGTTTTTTTCTTTCTTTTTAACGTATTCTTCAGATGATATTCATTATTTCCTTTCCCTTGTATATTAATTACAAGGACATGCGGGTGCGTTGACGTCCCAGAGGTTATGCAGTGACGTAATTGTGACGTCGCAGAAAACAATGACGTATTCATGACGTTACGAAAAAAACGGACGAACTTGATGCGCAGCGAAGAAGGAAGAGCGAAGAGAGAGGGAGAGGGGGGGAGGGAGGAAGATGGAGAAGGAGAGGGGGGAGGGAAAGGGAAGAGGGGAGAGGGGAAAGGGAGAGGGGGGAGGAGGGAGAGGGGGGAGAGGGGAGAGGGGGGGAGGGAAAAGGGAGAGGGAAGGGAAAGGGAGAGGAGAGAAGGGGTGGGTGGAGAGAGAGAGAAAGAGAAAGAAAGAAAGAAAGAAAGAAAGAGAGAGAGAAGAAGAGAGACAGAGAACAAAAAAAAACAATACTTACCCCAATTTCTAATGCGCAATTCCCCCCCCCCAAATAATCACAATAACGATCATGATAACGACATAAATGCATCGCACATCTTGCAAGGGAAACGCAGTTACGTCTCATACGTGATCTAATTCTTAGCAAGGTCACAGGGAAGACGATGAGGTCATTGTTTTGACATGGGGTCAGAGAGGACGAGGCGGCGGAGGCTGGGGAGTTCCTGCGTCGTAGTTCATGCCAGTGTGTGTGTGTTTATGTTCGTGTGTGGTGTGGGTGTGTTTAGTGTGTGCGTGTATGTTTGTGCTCGTGTGTGTGTGTGTGTGGGTGTGGGTGTGGGTGGGTGTGGGTGTGTGTTTGTGTGTGTGTGTGTATGTGTGTGTGCGTGTGGTTGTGTGTGTTTGTTTGTGCTTGTGTTTGTGCTTGTGTTTATTTGTGTATTAGTGTGTGTGTGTTTGTGTTGTGTGTGTTGTGTGTTTGTGCTTGTGTGTGTGTTTGTGCTTGTGTGTGTGGGTGTGTTTGTGCTTGTGTGTGTTTGTGCTTGTGTGTTTGTGCTTGTGTGTGTTGTGTGCTTGTGTATGTGTGTGTGTTTGTGCTTGTGTGTATGTGTGTGTGTTGTGCTTGTGTGTGGGTGTATGTGTGTGTTTGTCGTGTGTGTGTGTGTTTATGCTTGTGCGTGTGTGTTCGTACGTGCTTGTGTGTGTGTTTGTGGTGTGTATGGTTGTGTGTGTGTGTGTGTGTGTGTGTTTATTTGTGTATAGTGTGTGTGTGTATGTGGAGAGAGAGAGGTGTGTGTTTTGTTTTGTGCTGTGTGTGTGTGTTTGTGCTTGCTTGTGTGTGCGTGTATGTGTGTGTGCCTATATGTTTGTACGTGCTTGTGTGTGATTGCGAGTGTGTATTCGTGTGTGTTTATGTGTGCGTGTATCTGTGTGCGTCAGTGTGTGTGCATATAAAAAAAAAAAAAAAAAAAAAAAAAAAAAAAAAAAAAAAATATATATATATATATATATTATATATATATATATATATAATATATATATATATATATATATATTGATGGTCTATATTTAAGAGCGTATTCCAGTGCATGCATTGTGTAAGCGTGTGTATAAATATTTAGCGAGTGTGTACATGTGTACCTAAAGCGAAATAAAATATTGAATAAAATACTAGGTCAACGAAGGTCAGGGAGTCAAGTCCTTCGAAAGAGGATTACGAGAAGGAGATAAAAGAGGAAACAGAGAGAGAAAGGGAAAAGCCGAAATGAGAAAGGCAGAAGAGAAAGCAAAAGTGTAAGAGCGAGAGCGAGAGAGAGACAGAGACAGAGACAGAGACAGACAGAGACAGACAGAGACAGACAGAGAAGACAGACAGACAGACAGACAGACAGACAGAGAGAGAAATAGGGAGATAGATAAGAGAGAAAAAAAGAGAAGGAGGGAGATAGATGAACAGATAGATAGATAGAGGGAGAGAAGAAAAAATAAAATAGCAAACAGAGAGTTAAAGATACTTAAGAATTGATCTTCTTTCATCTTCCTCTTCCTCCTCTTCTGAAACTGCTACTACTATTATTACTACTATTACTACTACTCTCCTCTATCTCCTTCCCCCTACTCCTTCTCCTCCTCCTCATTCTCCTTTCTCCTCCTCCTCTCCTCTTCATCCTTCTCCTCCTCTTTTCTCCTTCCTTTCCTCCTTTCCCTACTCATTCTCCTCGTCGTCGTCGCCTCCTCCTCCTCCTCCTCCTCCTCGTTCTTTTTTTGCCCTCTCCTCTTCCTCCTCCTTTCCTCTCCTCTCCTCTTCCTCCTTTCTTCCCCTACTCATTCTCCTCGTCTCGTCCTCCTCCTCTCCTGCTCTTTGTCCTCCTCCTTTTCCTCCTTCTCCTCCTACTTTTCTTCACCCTACTCATTCTCCTCCTCCTCCTCCTTCTTCTTCTCTTTGTCCTTCTTTTTCAACGTTAAATTCTTATGTAAATTGTATTTTTTTTTTTAATTCTTAATAACCTGAGGTTGTAATGGGTTTCTGATGTTCCTGCTGGTTGTGGCTGTAGTTATGGTTGTTGTAATAACTGTTGTTGTTGTGGATGACGTCATTTTAGTAAGGGTACCAGGTGTCTTGATGTTTGTAATACTAATGGTCTTTTTTGTCGTTTTATTTATTCATTTATTTAGTCATTTAGTCATTTATTTATTTAGTATTATTCTTGTTGCTTTTGTTGTTGAACGAAGGTCGTTGTAGTCGTCGTGGTTGCTCTTGTAGTAATATTATGAATTGTATTAGTTGTCGTTACTTTTGGTTATTTATTTATTGACTAATTCATTCATTTGTCATCTATTTATCTGTTTATTTATCTATTTATCTATCTGTCTATCTATCTATCTATCTATCTATTTACTTATTTATCTATCTATC
>NW_020868325.1:210191-212691 GCF_003789085.1 Penaeus vannamei
AGAGAAAGGAAAAAGAAGAGAACGAAGGAAAGGAGAAGGGAAGAGAATAAGGAAAAGGGGAGGAGAGAGAAAAAGAGAAAGGAAAAATAAGAAAATTAAAGAAAGGGGAAGATAAGAGAAGAAAAAAAGAGAGGAGCAAAAAAGAGGAAGAATTTGTTCAAGCAAGAGAAGTGCTGGGGGGAAGGGGGAGGGGAGGGGGGAGGGAAGGCCAGAGGAAGGAGGGAGTAAAAATTTTGTTCGAAGGGGTCTGAGGGAGAGGAGGGGAAGGGGGCAGGGTAGAATGGGGGGAAGGGGAGTATCGGGGGGGGGGGGGTTAGAATGACGTACACGAAGGATGGCATTACTGAAGAAAGAAAGGAGATAGAATGATATGTTGCAGAGACATCGCAACGAGCCTGTTCTCTTGCCCGTCTTACAAGATGGCTGTCTCAGATGCGCTCGGCGACGCGGTATCCGGGGGGGGGGGGAGGGGGGGGTGGATGGGAGTGCAGGAGTGTTTGTTTGTTTGTTTGTTTTGATATTGGTGTACATATACGTGATGTATATATACGTATATGTATATAGACATAAATAGATATATACCCTTATATATCTATGTGTGTGATGTATATATTTAATATATATATATATATATATATATATAATATATATACTATATATATATATATACATATATACATATATATGTATTGTATGTATGTATGTATACCTGGGTTACTGCATTATCTATAATCTTTCATATATATACATAGCCATAACATACACACACACACACACACACACACACACACACACACATCACACACAACACACACACACACACACACACACACACACACACACACACACATACATATATATAATATATATATATATATATATATATATATATATATATATATATATATATATATATACAAGTCTGTCTCTTTGTATGTTTATATACATATATCTATCTATATCTATCTCTCCTCAAGGACCCAACAATGCCGCCATAAACAGGTCAGCACAAGTAAAAAAAAAGATCTATCTCACTGTTTTGTTGCCATACAGATACCATATAAAGGTCATGCAGAGGTCATGCAGAGGCCAGGAACCTTCTATGACCTATTTTTGTGCATTTCATAATTCTGTCAACAGTGGCTAGTGATGTCATGTGTTGAGTAGATGTCATGGGAGGAATGACTTTTCTTTGGTGTGGGATTTTAACTCTTTTGTGCTTGAATGCATCACGCATCTCTCTCTCTCTCTCTCTCTTTCTCTCTCTTTCTCTTCTCTTTCTCTTTCTCTTTTTCTCTCTCTTTCTCTTTCTGTCTCTTTCTTTCTCTCTCTCTCTCTCTTCTCTCTCTCTCTCTCTCTCTCTCTCTCTCTCTCTCTCTCTCTCCTCTCTCTCTCTCTCTCTCTCTCTCTCTCTCTCTCTCTCTCTCTCTCTCTCTCTCTCTCTCTCTCTCTCTCTCTCTCTCTCTCTCTCTCTCCTCTCATAGTTACTAACACTGTATCATATAGATTTTTTTCTTTCTCTAAATTTCATCAGATTTTTCTTTGTCCATACTTCGTTTTATCACAGTATTTCCCTTTTTCCACCATTCTTGGTCATTCTCTCTTTTTTTTCTCCATTATCATTATCATTAGTATAACCCTCCCACTTCCAAAGAAGAAAAAAGAAGGATAGAGACAAAGACATAAAAATTAAGACGTCAGTTTGGAAACCTCTGACGTCATACGGGGGGGGGGTAGATGTCGGGGGAGGGGGGAAGGGGAGGGGGGTCAGGCATCGAGAGGAGTTAAGGTCAAGCTTCGTGTTGCTATTGTGTGTGCAGTGTCTTCGCTTAGGGTTGTGCTGGGGGGTAGATGGGGGGATGGGGGAGGGGGAGGAGGGGATGTAAGGAAGGAGGGGGTGGATAAGGAAAGATGGAGAGAGGGAGGAAGGAGTGGGTGTCAGAAAGAGGGGGGGATAGGAAAAGAGGAGAGGAGGGAGGGAGAGAAGGAGGGGGTAAGGAAGAGGGAAAGGAGGGGGGAAGGAGGGGGGATAAGGAAAGATGGGAGGAGGGAAGGAAGGGTGTCTGGAGGGAAGGAGACGAGATAAGGAAAGATGGAGAGAGGAGGGAGGAAAGAGGGAGGAAAGAGGGAGGATAAGGAAAGAGCAGGGAGGGAGAGAAGGAAAGGGATAAGGAAAGAGGCAGGGGGGGAGGGAGGGAAGGAAGGGGTATCAAGAAAGATGGAGGGAAGGAGGCGGTGATAAGGAAGATGGAGGGAGAGAGGGAGGGAAGGAGAGGGAATTAAGAAAGAGGGAGGAGGAAAGGAAGGAATAAGAAAAAAAAAAAAGAAAGAGTTAAGAAAGAAAGAAAGGAAGGATTTAGGATACGAAGAAAAGGAAGAAGACATAGAGGGGGGAAGAAGGAGGTAGGAGACATGGAGAAAAAGGAGGAAGCCATTCAGAAAGGGAGGGTGTGGCTTGAGGGAAGAGATGAGACGGGGTTGGCATGGGAGAGGAAGGAGG
>NW_020868325.1:232691-237691 GCF_003789085.1 Penaeus vannamei
TGTCTCTCCCTGTCTTATTCTTTCTTTTCTTTTCTCCCCCCCTCTCTCTCTCTCGCTCTCTACCCCCCTCCCTCTTCTCTTCTCTATTTCCTATTCCCCCTCTTCCCTCTCTCCCTCTCTACTTCTCCCCCTCTTCCTCTATCATCCTGGTTCCTATACCCCCGCCCCCTAAACTCGTTCCCTCCCCCCACCCCACTCCCCTTTCAACCCATATTCCCCCTTCCTCCCCCTACCTCTCTCCACCACTCCACTCCCCTTACACCAATCCCCCTCCCCTCTCCTGTTCCCTCCCCCCTATTCCCTTCACACACCCCTACACCAACCCCCAAACTATTATTTTCCCCTCGAGTGTCTCACAACAGTCGCTGGATAAAGTCGCTCGTGTTATCGCATATATTGCGCAGCAGTTGCTAAACCGCAAAGCAACACATTTGAAATGCTGCTCAGTTGTTAAGCAGATGTATCCCGGTGGTACAGATCCAATTGTTGTTCAAATATTTCGTCACATTGTATATCTTGGCTTGTACTAGGCTTAACTGCTCAGCAACGGTCGTGGAATAATTCTCGAGTGTCTCACAACAGTCGCTGGAAAAAAGTGTCTCGCGTCTGTTGCGCAACAGTTGCTAAACCGCGAAGCAACAAATCTGAAATGCTGTTCAGTCCTACTCTCCGTCCTTCCAACCCGGCGTAGGATGACAAGCATGGCAGCAACGAGACGGAGAGGAGGGAGAGAGTGGGATAGTGGATAGGGGAGAAGAGAGGGAAGGCTACACGAGACTCCAGGCTATCTATATTTCCCCCCCGCTTCTTAACTTTCCGCCCCGGGGCTATTTGGCGAGTCGTCTTTGCAGCCCCGTTTGTAAGGGTCTTCGGAGGCTTGTGAAGGGCTCTTTGGCGATGCAGAAACGAGGGTTGGTCGGTCCTGATTGGCTAGGGGGGGAGGGGGGGGAGGAGGAGGAAGTGTTGATGGAGGGAAGGGAGGGGGATGGGGAGGGCAAGGGGAGAGGAGGGGAGGGGGGAAGTGTTGATGGGAGGGAAGGGAGGGGGAGAGGGAAGGGAGGGAGGGGAAGGGAGGGGAAGGAGGAGATGGCAAAAGGGGGGAAGGGGAGAGGGAGAGGAGGGGATGGAAGGTTAAGGGGAGAAGGAGGGGAAGGTTAAGGGAGGGAAGGAAGGGAATACTAATAGTTGGGGGGAAAATACGAGTGGAGGAGAGGGGGGGGCGGAAAGTCAAGGGGGATGAGAGGTGAGAAGGGGGAAGGAATTGCAAGGATAAGGGAATAAGGGGGAGGGGATAAACCGAAGTTGGAGGGAGAGGAGGGAGAGGTAATTAGAGGGGGGGGGTTATTCGCAGCATCTCGATCACTTATAGTCGGATGACTATGAAGGCAAAGCAAGGTTTAGAGGACGGATGGTGGAAGGGGGGGGGAGGCGAGAGGGGGGAGGGAGGTCTGCATTACCAATAAAACACACACACAGATTCAAAAACACCATTACTTTCTACTTTTTTTTTTTTTTTTTTTTTACTTTCTGCATTCACTTACATCTCCCAATAGAAAAAAAACAATTAATACTTAAATCAAACTGATAACAACTCTAGCCACGAACCATACTACTCCCCCTCCCTCCCTCTAAAAAAAAATAATAATAATAAATAATGATTTTAAAAATGATATGATAACTAAAACTAGCAATAATACCAAACAGAAACGCAAAATTCCCCTTACCATTGTTACCAACCCAGCAAGGATTCATAGATAACCCTCCGTCCGCCGTCACCAGGAGAAGGAATCTCTTTTGTGTTGGTCACACTGATCCCCCGGATTTTGCTCGAAACGACTGCAAAATCAACTGTTTATTCTTATGCAAATTAAGGTTTGCTTCTGTGTAGTGGAGAGCTTGAGAGTCATTGGATGTAAAACCATTTTTTTTATTTCTTTTTTTTCTTTCTTTCTTCTTTTCTTCATGCTTACACTGGCTTTTTATTTATTAATTCTATCTTGCATATCTCGTTTTGTTCTTAATTTATTATTATTATTTTTTAATCGTTATTATTATTTATTTATTTTGTCCTGCACATTGTATAACTTCTATGTAACTAAATAACTAATTAATTTATCAGGATTCGTATTTGTTATGTTGTCTATTGCAGAACGTGACAATTATTATTTTTTAAAAGCATATTCGTAAATTGAAATACTGTATTTAATTCGATCAGCGTTGTATAATTTCTTCATTCAATCTCAAACTATTCATTGTTACATCATATAAAAAAAATCCCTTCCATCAGCCTAATAAATAAATAAATAAACTGATAAATAAATGAATAACAATCAGATGATTCACTTAATCAAGTGTAATTGCAGTTTTACTGATTTATTTTTATTGTATTATGTAAATATTCCTCTTAAAAACATCACATAGATTTATATCTCACTTAAAATGTCTTTAGCTTTCATAATTATATATTTTTAAAGGTTTGAATAGGCCTAAGTCATTGATTCGAGTTGCTTACGTGATTAATGTAAAAAGATTATTGATGTTGTTTATATCAATTCGTTAAGTATTTGATGCAATGTGTTGAATTTATCAATTGCATTATACAAGTTTTATTAATTTGTGGCTTATAATTTCTCCTCCTCCTCCTTGTCCTCTGTCTTCTCCTCCTCCTCCTCCTCCTCTTTCCTCTCTTCTATCTCTTCCTCCTCTTCTTCTTCCATCTCCTCCTCTCTCCTTTCCTCCCCTCTCCTTCCCCTCTCTTACTCTTACTACTCTTCTTCTTCTTCTTCTTCTTCTTCCAGCACCACCACCATTTTCTCTTCCTCCTCCTCCCCACCACCACCACCACCACCACCACCATTTCTCTTCCTCCACCACCATCACCACCTCCGCCTCCACTACCATAACCTTCTCCCCTCCTCCTCCTACTCCACCACCACCTCCTCCACCACTACCACCACCACCACCACCACCTCCTCCTCCTCCTCCTCCACCACCTCCTCCTACTCCACCACCACACCCTCCACCTCCACCGCTACCAACAACACCACCTCCACAACCTCCTCCTCCTCCACCACCAACACCACCACCACTACTTCCTTCTTCTTCTTCTTCGTCTTCTTCTTCTCCTTCTCCCCATCTCTCCTCCTCCACCTCTCCTCCTCCTCCTCCACCTCCTCCTCCTCACCACCACCACCACATCCCACCACCATCACCACCGCCAACCCCACCGCCACCACCACTACCTCCTCCTCCTCCTCCTCCTCCACCACCTCCACCACCACCTCCTCCACCTCCTCCTCGAGACATATCCCAGCCACTTCGCCACAACCTCTGTCTCGAATGCTTTGGCGTTAAGTCGACCCTTGAAAGACACCCGGAGACATCAGGAGTCTGTGGGGATCTTCGTCTATCTTTCTTCTTCGTTTTTCTTTTTTTTGTGTTTTTTTTTTCTTTTTGTTTGTGTTTTTTTTTTGTTTGTTGTTCACCCTTTTTTTCGTCGTCATCTTTATGTTCGTCTTCGTCTTCGTCTTTATCTTCATCATCACCATCATCATCATCATCATCATCATCATCATCATCATCATCATCATCATCATCCATCACATCACCATCATCATCACCACCACCATCATCATCACCAACATCACCACCACAATCATTATCACCACCATCATCATCACCACCACCATCACCATCACCATCACCACCATCTCCAACATCATCACCATCATCACCAACATCAACAAATCAAAACGACGATAAACATTCTCGCTCAAAAGAATTTATAAGCGAATAAAAATGTCAGCGAATGCATAAAATTTTAACAAACAAACGCAAGAATGACTGGATTTAAAGCGGATTAAATTGACAGTCATATGCGGTGACACATGACAGGTAAGCCACGTGTCTGACCGCCTTTCGCCGAAAGTTTTATGAAATTTTTTTTTTTGAAATTTTAACGGGTGACTAAAATAAAATCGGGGCAATGCAATTTTAATTCATAATTTCTTTTAATTTTTTTTATTTTAGTTTTTAGTTATTGTTTCGTTCATATTTTCTTTATTTTTTTTATATTCTGTTTATTTATTATTATTGATTTGATTCATACTTCTTTTTATTTGTATTTTCATTCATATTTTTTATCTTTTTTATATTTTGTTTATTTATTATTCTTTATTCACATTTTCTTGTTCTATTTATTTATCATTATATATTTTTTGGTTTGACTTTTTTATTATTATTTCTATTTGTGATTCATTTCATCCCATCCCCTTCATCTATGAAATGGCGAAAAGACTAAACGAATGAAGAATAGATTAAGAAGGAGAAGAGGAAGAAGAAGAAGAAAGAAGAAGAAGAGAAGAAGAAGAAGAAGGAGAAGAGAAGAGAAGAAGAGAAGAGGAGGGAGGAGAGGAGGAAGAAAAGAAGAAGAAGAAGAAGAAGAAGAAGAAGAAGAAGAAGAAGAAGAAGAAGAGAAGAAAAGAAGAAGAAGAAGAAAAGAAAAAGAAGAAGAAGAAGGAGGAGGAGGAGAGAAAGGAGAAGAAGAAGAAGAAAGAAAAAGAAGAAAAAAAATAAAAATTGATTTAAGAAGAAAAAAAAAAGAAAGAAAAAGAAGAAGGGGAAGAGGAGAATATAAGAAGAAAAGAAGAAAAAGAAGAGAAAGAAAGAAAGAAAGAAGGAAACGGAAATAGAAGAAATTAACACCGTTCTCAAAAGCTGAATTTTAGCGTTACGTTACCACAGCAAGTCCAAGCACGTGGGTTTGTTGCCAGGGCTGTGTCGCGTGTCTTGTGTGTGTCTGTCTTCTTCCGATGTGGCAGACACCGGAAGACATTAAGACATTTCAAGACTAATCCTTCAGCGAGACTTTGGGCCTGGCAAGGGGTAATTCTCTGGTCGTATTAGAAAGTCATCTTTATCTTTATCTTGTCTTTGTCTTTGTCTTCATCTTCATCATTGTTCATCATCATCATCTTCATCTCATTCCATCATCATCATCT
>NW_020868325.1:245191-248661 GCF_003789085.1 Penaeus vannamei
CCTTTCCCCCTCCCACTCTTCGAGTCTTACCTCCCTGAACCTCACTCGAGCTATCCCCCTTTCCCCACTCTCCTACACCCATCCCCACTCTCCTACCCCGCTCTCCCCCTCCCATCTTACCTCCCTGAACCCCCACGTCTCCCCCGCGCCCTACTATCCTCCCCTTCTATCCTTCCGCGGCCTTTACCTTTGCTCTCCCCCCCCTCTCCCCCCACCCTCTCACCCCACTACTCCCCCCGCACCACTACCCTCCCCCCCTATTTTTACCCTTACCTTTAGCCTGAACTCCCTCCCCTCTCCCCCCCCCCCGGCTCACCCAGGGTCAGACACTCACCTCAGCAAATCCTCGTGAGATTTACGCAAGGGAGGGGGGGGGGAGGGGGGGGGAACTTCGCCTGGGGGAGTCTACGGGGAGGGTTGTGGGGGGGGGATGGGGGGAGGGGGAAGAGTTGGAGGTTGGGGAGGGGAGGGGAGGGGGATGTGATGGGGGGGTGGTGTTGGAATGGGGGAGGAGGTTGGGAGGGGGGAGGGGAGAGGGGAGGGTAGGAAGAAGGGAGAAGGGGGAGAGGGAAGGTAGGAAGAATATGGGAGAAGGGGAGGGGGAAGGGGAAAGGGGGCTGTGATGGGGGGAGGGGAAAGGATAGGGGAGAAAGGGGGTACGAATAGGGAAAGAGAAAAGAAGAATGGGGTTAAGATGGAGAGGATAGAGGAGAGGCGAAGGTGGGGGGGGGGGTAAGGAAAGGGGGAAGGGAGGGGAGAGAGAGAGAGCTTGTGCAGACGCGGTAGTGAAGGGGTGGGGATAGGGAGAGGATAGGTGGGAGGGGAGGGGGGAAGCAAGGGGATGGCAGGATGTACGTGAGTGAGGGAAGGAGGGGAGATTTAGAGGGTAGCGGAGCTTGTGGGGCAAATTATTATTATCATCATTATCATTATTATTATTGTTGTTTGTTATTTCATTATCATCATCATTATCACTATTATCATCATTATGTTTTATTGTTTTTTATTGTTGTTAATATTATTAATATGTTATCATTATTATTATTATCATTTTCATTATCATTATCATTGTTATTGTTATTTTCATTATCATCATCATTATTACTTTTATCGTTATTATTATCATTATAATCATTATTATCATCATTATTTTTATTTTCATTATTATCATTGTTACTACAACTATCATCATTAGAATCATCATCATTGTATGTACGTATGTATTTCATTGCATTGCATGTGTTTTGTATTGTATGTATATATGCATGAAGATATGTAAGCGTGCGTGTGTGTGTGTGTGTGTGTGTGTGTGTGTGTGTGTGGTGTGTGTGTGTGTGTGTGTGTGTGTGTGTGTGTGTGTGTGTGTGTGTGTGTGTGTGTGTGCATGTATGTATGTGCTTATAATAAATGCTTATATGTGTGTGTGTGTGTGTTTATGCATGTATGTATGTATGTATGTATGTATGTACTGTATTGCATTGTATTGTGTTTATTGGATGTACGTATGTATGTATGTATTGCACTGTCTTGTATTTTCTTGTATGTATGCGTGTATTTTATTGTACTGTATGAATGTCTCAACATCGGATTCTTAACGTAGGGAAGGGAACGAAAGAGATAGAAGAAGAGAAAGAACGAGAGAGAGAGAGAGAGAGAAAAAAAAAATCAGATTGCATTCGAAATATTGCTGTATGAGTGCCTGGCTGTGAGCTGTATGCAGACGGGGTCAAAACCGGAAATGAATGAATACAGTATGGTGTATCTTTTGTTGTTGTTTTTTTATATGTGAATTTTGAAACGGTTGTTAGACGTAATTTGATTTTTTTTTCAGAAATGATTTTGTAAAGGTTAGTTAAGTGTAAAACATTTTTTTTTTTATTATGTATAGTATAATCTGCATTAATGTACTGGAAGCAAGATATAGATAGATAGATAGATACAGACAAATAGGCAAAAATACGCACATACCAGCACACATACACACACACACGCATTACACACACATACATACACACAACACACCACACACCACACACACACACACACACACCACACACACACACACACACACACAACACCCCCCACACCCACACACACACCACACACCACACCACCCCCCCCCCCCCACACACACACACCGGACCCAGCGTTTAAAGGATACAGACAGGCCTCCAACGGCTCGTTTCCCAGCCGCGCCCTTCCAGGCTCGCTTTTGGGCCAAGGAACCCGCCCTCCTTGAATCACGGTGATGACGTCACAGAGGGGGTCCTGTCATGAGGGTGCTGAGTGCAGCGACGGGGAAGGCTGGCGTGTCGTGTGCATATGTGTGTGTGTGTGATACATGTGTGTATGTTTATATATATATATATATATATATATATATATATATATATATATATATGTATATATTATATATATGTATATATAATATATATATATATATATATGTATATATGTATATATATTATATATATGTATATATATATGTATATATATGTATATATATATATATATATATATATAATATATATATATTATATATATATATATATTGTATTGTGTATATTGTGTGTGTCGTGTATATATGTATATATATATATATATATATATATATATATATATATATATATATATATATATATATATATATATTATATACATATGTGTGTGTGTGTGTGTGTGTGTGTGTGTGTGTGTGTGTGTGTGTGTGTGTGTGTGGTATACATACATACAACATGATACCGATACTAATATCAAATAATATTAATGACAATGAATTATAGAATATAAAAAGAGCATGATAATAATAATAAGAATGAGGATAAAGATAAAAGTGAATAATAAAGGTATAGTAATAATGATTAGAATAGTATAATAGTGAGAATAATAAAAGTAATGGGAATAAGAATAAGACTAATAGCAATAACAATATCAATAATAATGATAACGATAAACTTGTTGTTATCATTTCAATATCAATATCATTATTTTGTTTTTCATTTTTGTCATTATTATTGTTTTCATTATCATCAAGGATGATAGGATAATGATATGAATGCGATGATAATAGTAATGATGATGATAACAAAGATGATAATGATAATGGTCCAGACAATAATGAAAATGATAGTAATGATAATGATGATGATATCAATAATCATCAATCATCATCATCCCATTCATTATCATCATAATCATATTATCAATCGATTAATTATAATCATGATGATAATGCTGATGATAGTGATAAGGATGATAATAACAATAGCAGCAACAATGATAATGATAACATCAATTATGATAATAGTATTGATGATAATAATAACGGTAATAATAATCATATCACTATTATTTTCTTTAAGTGTATTATCATCACTATTATCATTGTTGTTGTTATTAATGTTGTTTGTATTGTTATTGTGATTGTTATTTTTATCAAAAACATTATTTTCGATAGTGGATTAACCATT
>NW_020868325.1:249075-259075 GCF_003789085.1 Penaeus vannamei
GAGAGAGAGAGAGAGAGAGAGAGAGAGAAGTAAAGAGCGAGAGAGCAGAAAATAAAAGTATAATAAAAAAGGAAAATCTAAGCATACCTGCTTTGTCTGGAACATGCATTCTCTAAGGTCATCAAGATAATCTTGGCATTTTGTCCTTCCAACATGAACTCCATATGCTTCTAGGCATTCCATCGCACGCATCTCAAAATCTGCACACTTTGTAAAGGACTGGTGAGTCATAATACCACCAGTGAGGTCTGTCAGAGGAGTACGAAATGTTGGTGCAAAGTGGGCAGCCATGGCTCTGGAAAAAAAAAAAGTAATCAACATTAAATTTAGTCATAATCTGTCATTTCCTCTATAATACATATTCATTTTCAATATATATGTCTCTCTCTGTCTCTTTCATCCCACCCTCTCATTCATTCATTAATTCATTTAAGCACTTCCTGACACTTTTAAGTTTAATTTTGATAACATGTGGAACATACCATACGTAAGAGTACCAGCTCCAAGGATGATGCTACACCCATGCTCTATATCCTATTCCTGCCTGGTACAGGTTGTGTAACAAAAAACTGATTAAGAAAAAACTAAACGTTACTTATTGTTTTTATTATAGCACTTAGTTCTGAACAATCTAAAGAGATAATAAGGAGTCTGTGCAAAGAAAACAGCAAATCAAATGACATGTAGACATTGTAAAACGTCCTGCACTAGGCAGGAATAGGATATAGAGCATGGATGTAGAATCATTCTTAGAGATGGTGCTCTTCCAGTTGTGGCTCACATATGATACATTCCACACTTGCTAAGGGATGTTCTCTATCATTCTGCATAATACATTACTGCAATTTGTGAAAACAATTTTGCAATTTACATCTGCTTTTCCTAATCAATTCATTTTAAGCATTCTTTTATTTCCATTAAACTTTAACCCGTGGCCGACAGGTGGCATGTACATACATGCCATGGCTGTTGTGGACCGAAATACGGATGGCAGAGTATAATGCCCATTCCCGCGCCACTGGCTAGTCAGATGGAGTTTGTTTTTCTCCGATAGTAGCAGCTTCATTTATATGGTAAAGATTTTAGGCAATGACAACTATAATGAAGGTAAACCTTCAAAATTATATTTTCATAAATTATAGCAATATAATAGCTTATAGTTGCCAAATGTCGCTCGCAAACTACCGATCAAGCCGGGCGCAAACAGGGGAAACTGTCAATGCTCGCCAACAATCCCATGCTTATGTCCACTTGCCAAATATTTTGTTTTCAGTATAGCATTGATTCCAGATTATTTCTAAAACAAAAGAGTGGCTATGCAGAAGAAATAGATGTTAGTAACTATTACAGCTGGATATGTGAGCCCCTCTAGTGGCCCAAATGCTGAAACAAGTGAGGTGAAGAGAATTTTTCCTAGGGGGTGTAGAGGACAAAGCCTTGTTTATGACTTGGGGTTATGTCTGTTTATTGGTCAAGACATACTGTATGATTAATCCATTAATGTGGGTATATTTTGAAAATAAAAGATTCCAGGTAGACACAAAATCGGCGCATGGGGCTGGCCTCGACTCTGCCTTTTTTGCATGAAATCCAAAGATTTCAATTGCTTTGACACTGTTTCTAGAGAGAATGAATTGTTGAGGAGATCCGCATACTATTTCCATCAAAAATCATTATCTAATAGTCCTGATAGCAGGGGAGGGCATAAAGTATATCAATGAAGTTACAGGGTCAAACAGGCTTAACCCATTAACACTGGTATATTTTGAAGCCAAGTACCAAGAGAAACTTATGCACAAGCATACATCATTTCAAAAATATGACGCAATTCTTCAGGCCCCTCTTGCCCGTAATATGGGTCAGACACATTGGTTTGCACAGAGTAAGAAATTCATTTGTTATTGCAAATACTCCATATCATGTGAGTATTACTTGTATATTGACATATAAGCACAGGTCCAGTTTCATACAGCCTCCATTTAGACGAAAAACAATATATGCAAGTGCTTCTAAGAAACTTATCTTCTATGAACTTCAATCTCAATATTTTAAAAATCGCCAGCCGATATCCTTTCCTTCCTTTTGTAAACAAAACAACGATGACGTTTCATTTTTGTATATTCATTCTAATCACTGAGGTTCGTGCATAGATAAAGCCCACATAAAGGTGCACAAAGGAGAATTTGATTGTTTCAAATTATATGCCAATACACCAGTAATACTCACATGGTATTGAGTATTTATAATAATAAATAAATCTCTTAAGACTGCGCAAATCAATGTGTCTGACCCATATTACGGCAAGAAGGGCCTGAAGTATTGCGCGGTATTTCTAAAATGATGTGCACTGCTGCGTGAGTTTCTCTTGGCACTTTTCAAATCATGTTATTGTACATCGAAAATGTGCGATTTAATATTTATGATACCCAATGCACTAAATGAAATATTTGTAACATGTCACACAGTACCAGGTGTGTTATAGGTATGTATAGGAAATTTGATAATTAATCAAAAATACAGACCAGATTGCAAGCAGTGTGAACCTCTCAACTATGATTTTGTTCAGATTTTAAATCAAATAGGAATATATATACATACATATACATATATATATACACATATATGTACACATATACATACACATATATGCACTCATATATACGTTCATATATACATGTATATATATATATATATATACATTTGTATATGTATATGTTATACATGTATCGATACATCAGTGTTCTATCAAAACCAGGACACTATAAATATCGCCGGTTGTTATGAAATAGTCGAAAGCGGAGGCAGTTCCGTCTATGAAAAGCATCACTTTCTTGGGATTAGTTTTCAAATTTTTCAATCATATTGTGCATTAATAATCATTTTATTTTATGGGATTACTATAAATATATCAACTAATGTTTATCAATAACCATAAGTGCACACTAAAGCATTTGTTATTTGAAATAAAAAAATGAAAATTAATTACATTCACCTTTAATACAACGGCAGACAGCTCAGGCAGGTCTGATCAATGACAGCCCAGTTCGTAGTGCACGAAACAATGCATGGCAGTCATGCAATCACCCGATAAATTAAAACTATATGCAAACCGTTCAGTAAAGGATCATGAGTAGGTAAACCATTTGATAAACATGTAATAATGAAAGCCAATGGTTTTACCAAAAGGAAAGTGTAGCAGGTGATATACGTGAGTTACTTTTATATGATTTCGATCACTGTTTGTGTATTTAGCAAAATTAACCATTGCTCCTCGGCCAATATTTTATTGTTAACTTTTAGCCCCTAACCTTCTTCAGATAGGAAGGACAATGACAAACTTCGCCTGTCAACCGACCAACTGAACAACGGCCCTGGTGAAATAGTTCGCGGCTACACATTTATGTTCATAGGGTGTTTAACATAACAGTATGAATTTAAAAATGATTATAGATACTGTCATGAAATCATAAAAAATCAGATTGATATCATACATCTTTTTAATGTTTATCACAAATCATAACACATAGTACCTAAAATAATGATAAATGCCATATGCTTAAATTATTAATAAACAGGCAGCGTGTATAACTAGCAGCTACCTACAAAGTACCTAATTGTACCCACAACAAACATTGTCAATTCTAGCTAATGAAAACCTCTGCTCATGACGTCATTTTGTTCTGACCAATCAGAACTCATTTTGGTAATTGTTACAGAGAGTGATGCACCCTCACAAAGACTAAGTTGAAAAAAAAAAAAAAAAAAAAAAAAAAAAAAAAAAAAAAAAAAAAAAAAAAAAAAATCTGCATGAAATCCTATGATTTCATCGATTTTCGGCGGTTTCTTCTGTGAATTAATCATTCAGGAGATTGAGTACCCTTTCTCCATCGATGATCTTGATTTGATAGTCACGTTAACAGGGGAGGGCATGAAGTATATCAGGGAAATTATGGGGTAAAACAAGCTTAAAGAAGAATAACGATAAACATGCGTAAAACTAGCACAAAAAATGCTTAAAATCGGCCAATATAACTCTACAAATGTAACCGCCATCTTTGAAATTCTACGGGCTGACGCGCCAGAAAGCAAAAACTCTATGGTAACCCAACCCGCATTTCGGCAGGGGAGAGTTGATGGGGAGCAAGCCCCCCAACACCCCCCAGAACACATTCTCTCCACCACGGTATATACAGCAAGACAGACCTGCATTCACACCGTAAAAATAATAAACCATATACCTTTATATTCGGAAATGTGAAACTTTCATTGTTTCTTTGTACTGTTAGGATTGCTTGATTGTTAACAATCTAACAATACTACTGCCTTGTTACATCAATGCCTCCCATTCGGTACAATACCCAATGTTAATTATGCACTCACTTCATTGTAAGCCACTGTCGTGGCAACAAGCAGTGATTTCTGTAAGCAGTGTGACATGGGTAAGTTAAAATGTTTATTATTTATATTATTAAATGTTTATGTCTTTTCAAAATGCAATTAATATTTTGTTCTTGCTTTAACCATTATGGGTAAAATACTTTTGTCACAATTATTATTTCATGGTAGGTACCAGCACTTCTGGGAAATATACGGCACCCAGCCTTCCTTCTTGCTCGATCTTTGCCGTTCACATGGCCTCATTTTGGAGACCATGAAATGCCCTAAATGTAATGGCGAATACCGTCGCGATGATAATATAAATTCATTCAGGTGCGACAAAACACCCAAAAAATTATAGAAAAGTTTGATGCAATTTCAAAAAATCCCTTTTTAAGAACACCTGGTTTGATAACAGTAAGCTCGATTTTGAAACTAATTCAAAATTTATAAATTTGTATTTGAAAGAGGTTTTCTTATGCATCTGCACGGAGCGAGTTTAATTTCCAACAGGACTATTTGCGACTGAGCGAGCTTTTGCCGGGGTTTTAATTTTCTATGTTTTGAAAATCAATCCGACAAAATAGGTGGGTCAGGGGAAATTGTCGAGACTGATGAATCAAAATTTGGAAAACGTAAAAATAACGTAGGTCGAGTAATAAGTCAGTGGGTTTTTGGAGGAGTATACCACAAGAGTAAGGATTTTTTCCTCGTTGCCATGGAGACACGACTCTCTCTCTTTGCTTAAAGTAATTAAAGAGTATATCCACCCAGGGACAACGGTCATTAGTGATTGTTGGAAGGCATACAACTGTTTAGAGAAAGAGGGCTATCAACATTTAACCCATTGGCACCAGGTGTCACGTACGTACATATCATGGCTGTTGTGGACCAAACGCCGGGGGCATCATGTCATGCCCATTCCCGCGCTACTGGCTCGTCAGACCGAGGTTGTTTTTCTCCACTAGTAACAGCTTCATTTATATGGTAAAGATTTTAGGCAATGGCAACTAAAATAAAGGTAAACCTTCAAAATTTTATTCTTAAAATTTATAGCAAAATAAAAGCTTTTAGGTGCTATATGTCGCTCGCAAACTACCGATCAAGCCGGGCGCAAACGGGACACTGCCAGTACGGGCCAACAAGCCGGTGCATACGTAAATTTGACAAAATTTTTACCCGTCGCTGATGGGTTACCTGTGAACCATTCATACAATTATGTCGACCCCAAAAGTAAAGCGCACACAAATATGATTGAATGGAAATGGAGGGAAGCAAAAACAAAAGTGCCCCGCTTCGGCAGGATGTTCCACTTCGCCATTGTACTTGGCTAAGGCCATTTTTCAAAGGAAGTATCCGGCGGAGAACAAAAGAATCCACCAGTTCCTCCTCGCCGCAGCTCATCTGTACCCTCCACACTGACGGTATGTGTTAAATGTATTGATCATGTGATTTGGTAATAATTTGACATCGTGCCAATATGGGGTGTGGGGCACACTATTTTGGGCAATACTAATTAAGGCAACTGCGGAAAGTGTAATGGAATAATTGAATAGTGTTCATACATGCTGGGGAAGTTAATAAAATTGTGGGGACCTCACTGGTCGTGTTTTAATTCAAAATCAAATGTTGCCTTTCTACAAATTTTGATCTCTCGAACCGTCTCAAAGTACTGCGAGCTTTCTGAAAAGTACGGCGAAATACCCCCAGGGAAGAGGTAAGGGAAATACCCCATGGAATGGGGTCCAGGTTTTGTTAGGTTAAGAAATTTCGTTGAGATATCTGCAACACTGACACCGGCGTGGCGCATCTTGCAGCGGCGCCTAAGTTTTGTTCGAATTTTGCATTTATTCCTAAATTTTCAATTTTAATTCCACTATTTCTCCCATGTGTGTGACCCTCCCCTCCCCCAATTCTCTACAGGCCTGCCAAGTTTGAAGGGGATAGGAGAAAAAACGAAATTGGCACGGCTATCTTCCATATAATTATTCGGCGGTAAAGTCTGATAACTGAGGCGCGAGAACAGGAGGTTAGTATATTTTAAATTGGTTTTAATGAGAACCAGCAGATTGCACATATATATCACACGGAATATATATAATAATCATTAATAAAATGCGTGTAACAATAAGTCAATAGCAACCTGTAAATGTCCAAATATAATAAATACCATTTAAACATCGATAAAAAGTGTAATTTAATGAAAGACGAGCAAAAATCCATGTCCCGGCACCAATAAAAAGCCAGCTTAAAAAAAAAAAAAAAAAAAAAAAAAAAGTCAAACTTTGTCCGACGGACAGCGAATGAAACACCGCTAAAGTAAACAAACTCAACACACAATGCTTACAAACTCGATATCCAATACACAAATTTTTCACAAATATAAAATGTTATCATCATGCGAACCAAAATAACGAAAACATAAAATATCAAATTAATTCCCACCCCTCCGCTTATTCGCACGATATCAATTTATCTAAAAAAATTTTGAACAATATACAACTCATACTGTCAGTGTACACACGCGATGCGGCATGGCAGAACTGATGGAATCTTTTATTCTCCACCAGGTACACCATTTTTAATATGTGCTTGGCAAAGTACCTGGCAAAGTGAAATTGCATATAACTTTTCTATTATTATCCTGGGGGGTTTTGTCCCACCTACATGAATATATATTATAAAATTGTCAGCCGCCGTCGCATTTGGGGTACTTAAGGGCTACCGATAGGAGGGCATGCGACCAGCATATTCCTCCACGAATTGCCAGTACCTACTATAAAAATTAATTTTGAGTAACACTATTTATCCATTATGATACAATATACACTTTTTTTAATTGTCTTTAAAACACATATAAATATAAAACAAGTATTGAAACAAATATCTGTAGCTTACCACATGTCACACTGCACACAAAAACTGCTAGGTCCATCCACGTCAAGAGCTTACCGTAAAGTGTTCAAGTGATGAACATTGTGTTCTTCCGACTTGGGAGGCAATTAATGTAAAGAGGCAGTAACGTTGTTACATAGTTAACAGTGAATCTACAATATGATAATGAAATTACAAATCATAAAATTTATACAGTACAAAGAACAATACTTAAAATGTCTAAGCATAAACGGAAGAGAGGAAATGTTAGTAGAAATAGGATTAAATAATGGATTAAAATATTAGCAATTGGTAATGCTTCCATGTTGGTTGCAAGTAGTGCAAAGTAAACGTAACATTTACAGAAAACGCAGTTATAGAAAATGGATTGACTGAAAATGAGACATATAGAAAATGAGTTTATAGAAAATGTAGACATAAACAAGTAAATCTGCCTCCAGAAGGTTGATTTCGATTTAACCAATGTGCGGCACATAGCGCCGCCGTTTTTTTCCATTTAACGGTAAATATAAGGCCTGTGCATCTTAAGATTACTTCTGTCCTACTCTATTTCTTCCACTCTATCTACGCGCGTTGCCGTCTTCAACTTCTATCAATCTGACGATATATTGTCCGGGAAATCCCAATTGTCATAATCGAAAAATTAACCAGTTTCTGTTCGCTATTATTCTTATTTTAGCCAGTTTTACCCTATAATTTCCCTGATATACTTCATGCCCTCCCCTGCTAACGGGACTTAACACATCAAGATTTACAGCTGTGTTTGCTACGGAAATGATCAGATTCATTCTCATCACATTAGAATATATCTGATGATATAAATATTGTCTGGGAAGTCCCGATTGTCATAATAAAAAAATTAACCCTGGAAATATATTATATATATCATATATTTTGAAACAAACATATTCTCCTTTGTGTACCGTTGTGCAGGCTTTATCTACGCATGAAACTCAGTGATCAGAATATACAAAAATGAAACATCATTATTAGTTTGTTTATAAATAGGAAGGAAAGGATATCGAATGGTGATTTTTAAAATATTGAGACACGTGTCCAATACCTGGTCAATATGCATAATGGTGGGGGCTTACATTCGAAACAATTTTGATATTAATCTGCATGAAATCCACTGATTTCAACGATTCTTGATGTTGTTTCTTCTGCAAATGCTTTGTTGATGAGATCTGAGTACCACTTCCATCAACAATCTTAATTTGTTAGTCCCATTAATAGGGGAGGGTATGAAGTATATCAGGGAAATTATGGGGTAAAACAGGCTTAAATAAGAATAGCGAACAAAAACACAAAAAACTAGCCCAAAAATGGCAAAAAATCGCCTAATGAAACTCTATGGACATGCCCGCCATCTTTAAAAGTCTACGCACTGTGCCAAAATTAAAAAAACTCTACGGGAAAACAACGCGTCTTTCAGCAAAATCTACAGGATTTCACACCTTTCAAGTACCAAAAAACGTCCTAACCCATAACCCAACTTCACCTAGCAATTTACAGTGCCGTGACTAGGCGTGCCCTTCAGGCACTGCCCGAGGGGAGGGTTGATGGGGGGAAGCCCCCCAACACCCCCCAGGACACATTCTCTTCACCTTGGTATGTAAAGCAAGATAGAGCTACATCCATACTGTAAACAATTAACCAAATACCTTTATATATCGAAAGACCGAACTGTCAATTTTCCTTCGCTTCTTTCGGTCGGTCTATTGTGGATCTTGGATCGCTTCGCTTTCATCATTTTTTTCGGATGTGGGATACTTGATGGGCTCAGAAATGGAACAGCAATAGTTATTAAGGTCTTTTTCTTTTTCGTTGCCACTGTATAGTCTTAAGAATAGCCTATAATCGACGCAACACCGAAAACAAAACATTTCTTACCGACTCTCTGTCACCGACTACCTGCGAATCCACCTGTCAAAACTGGCGTCGAGAAACGTGAATAAAAATTGGGCCCTAACCTCTGTTCATAAACGTTAGCACCTTTGGGAAGCATTTGCGGTAGAGATTACAGAGACGGACGAGCGTAGATAGAGAGAAATGGACACCACCATCTTATAGAGCGGAAAAAATAGAGTGGGATGGAACATAGTATAAGTTGTGACGGACTTATATTTACCGTTATATAGAAAAAAAAAAAAAAACGGCACTAGCGCCACGCAGAGACAAAGTCGAAATCGACCTTCTGCGGCAGTCGTTTGTTTATGTCTACATTTTCTATAAACTTGTTTTCTATACGTGTCTAGTTTTCTGTATCTTTATTTTCGTTTTCTCTAAATGTCATGCTTTCTTTGCACTACTTTCAACCAACGTGGAAGCATTACCAATTACTAATATTATAATCCATTATTTAATCCTACTTCTAATAACATATTAACATTTCCTCTCTTCCTTTCATGCTTAGACATTTTAAGTATTGTTCTTCGTACTGTATAAATTTTATGATTTATAATTTCATTATCATAACATAGATTCACTGTTAACAATGTAACGTTACTGCCTCTTTACCATAATTGCCTCCCATGTCAGAAAAAAAAGTTCATTACTTGAACACTTTCCGGTAAGCTCTTGACGTTTAAGGACCTAGCAAGTTTTGTGTGCGGTGTGACGGATGTGGTAAGTTAAAGATATTTGTTTCAATGTTTGTTTTATATTTATAGGTTTTAAAGATAATTGAAAAAATAGTGTATCTTTTTTCACAGTTGATAAATAGTGT
>NW_020868325.1:269075-274075 GCF_003789085.1 Penaeus vannamei
AAATATATTTTATACATATAATAATATATTATTATATACATATATATATATAATATATATATATTATATATATATATATATATATATATATATTACATAAAACTACACAAGCTGCACATAAGATCACATACGACTGAATTTACATTTTTAGTTACAGCCAATTCCCTCATGACGCAACTATTTTCCACATCGTAGTCTAATTTTCGCCGGAATATGTATTTTGTTTTCGATATTGCGTATTTATTGAGCGTCAGTAATGAACTTAAAATTAACTCTATCTGAAGTGTAGTGAATGGAAATACCCTAGAATAAAATAAATTTGCTGTTAGACAATATGCCTGAAAAACCTAAATAACTACGTTATCTTACAATTCCCGTAACAAATATCCTGAGAGAAAAATCATGTGTGCATTGTCATCCCTCTTTACTACAAACTTTTACTAATATTTTCCACTATCAGTTATCGGACTGACCTGTAAATATGAAAAGTCCTTAAGGGAAAATTTTGTATGGCTCAGCCAGTGCTTCCGATGAAGACCGAAAGATGGAGCGCTGTCAGCCGCCGCCAACGTCTGTAGCCGGTGTAAACAGCACGAAGATCCACAATAGCAAATTATTGTACTTGAAGTACATTTATATAACAGTGACATAATGGTATGCATGAGAGAAAATAATATTAATTCCTGCAAATTCAATATGAATTTACAAGACGGTGAAGGTGCCACACTTTTCCAATTTATTATAATAATACTTGCTCGCAGACCATTTATTCATCGTTTTCCGTTTATGGAAAATGTTTTTTATTTTAGAGAGACGTATGAATATCCCAGATAAACTTTTCATGAGATTTAGATTTTGAATAACATTTTAAAACAGACAGATTTGAGAAATTTCGAGAACCTGTCACACCAGGGTCGCTGAACACGGCCAACAAATGTATCGCCAAAAATCAAGCGACTGTCTCGCTAATACTTTTACATAACAAACAGTTTTATACTACGTGCGCGTCATCATGGTAGGCCTGAAACATCCGGCCGAAATCGCACGACAATCGCCCAACTTCCGAGCGATTACAGACACATTTATTTGTCTTCCACAATAATGGGAGGCATAACAAAGTATTGTTTCGTGCGAGTTTGCAACGCGAAATCCTGATTGGAAATCGGGCAAATGCTCGCTGTGACGCCGATCTTCCAATAGTTTTAAGTTGCAGCTATGATCAATTTTGCTTCCACCCAATTTTCTCTCGCAGATATTTGAATTCCAGCATAACACTTTAAATGAATAACAATCACGTTTAATAATTCACTTTAGAACATCGTTCTTTAGAGTGAAAAACTATCGCTGATGATCGCAGCATAAATGTCCTTTGCTCGCAGGTTGCAGCTCGTTGCTTGCTACGACGCGTCCACGAAAAACGATATATTTTCCAATCGGGCGCGAAATGGTTTAAGTTTATGTGGATATGGATATGGATGTAACAACGAAACGAATACATGTGAACTGATAGATATTTTTTTTTTTTTTTTTTTTTTTTTTTTTTTTTTTTTTTTTTTTTTTTTTTTTTTTTTTAGCAATACCTTGAGCTGCCTTCCTTCTCACACGCATTTGAAAAAAACGAGAAAATAAGTCAGCAAATATGCCTACATCCAGTGCCGAGGAGTTTCTTGAAAGAAGAAATATATGTATACAAGGCACTGTTTTCGCCAACTTAGTAAAACACGACACGGGGCCTTTGAATAACGGTTGTCATCAAAAAGCACCTTTGCAAGCACTAAGCATTCTGTAAATATAGTCCGTTGACTGACCGCACAACCTTAGCTAACCTTGCAGGCTGACCTTAGTTTCCTTTTCATCTGGAGCAGTGGACACCAGATCTGCCAAATCATGGAGCTTAAAGGAGAACCAGATGAGGTGAAGGAAAGATTCGTTTGAGATGCAATGAAAAGGACTGCGTCTCTAGAGTTTTACAGTGTAGAAATAGTAGAAGCTCACCCGTACAAAGCTGAGGTTGAGGTGCGGATGACAAGCACAGCAAACGATCGGTAATTTCGTAGACACCAACACACAAATTGAAAACCTGCCGGCAGTAGGTATGAAGGGGTCCTTCGAAGGACGCGGCAGCCTTCTGGAATTGGCACTGTTTAAGAAACGATATTCATCTTTGCTGCTTATCAAACTTTAGTTCTAGGCAATGTCCCAACAGGCAGGAAATCCCTGTTCAATGTGTGCAGCTGCACAACCTTCATGTATTTCACGACGAAGTTCTATAGTTCCTCTGGGAAAACAACAAATGTATAGGAAAATGCTTTAGGAAGTGTACATCTCATTCCAGTTGACAATGTACCTAATCCTGCCTCCGCCATGATAGATTTTTGATGAGGCAGAAATTAGAGCCTTCATTACCTGTTTCCCCAACTCTCTTAGTGGTTAATAGTAAACACAGAGACGAATTCTGAGATCAGGCATGACAACAAATTACGAGGAAGGTCCTACCCTTGCGTGGCGTGTCCTTCCACTTTTCTGCCTGCCTCAGTGCACGATTATATGATTGTTGTTGCTGAAACTTCGAAGTGTGATGATATTTTAGAGTTCATTCGGTACTTCCAAGACACACACGTAAGGCAGTGAATAAACAGCCAGGAAGAAATCCCAGGACCGTTCGCATGTAGACACATGCAAAAATAATAAACAAAACATGTCATGGACGACATTTCGTTCGCAGGATGATGCAGATTTGTTACAAATTTGCAGAAGGAACAACACAAGTTCGACGTTAACGAATACACATAAGCTGAAAATTAGCCATCTCAAGCAGTAATTGCATCGGTAATCAATATTCAGCATTCTTTCAGGGATCCGAGTTCGAATCGAACTCAGGTGCTATAGGATGCCTTTTCGACATAACTGCTTTTGCGCCCACACCGGATGACAAATCAACGCACTGGAAGGAAACCTGCAGAACAAATTGTGACTAAAGGCGTATTCGTCGAGGGTATAGCATTGTACCAAATCAGTGTGAAATGGGTCTTCGATTTACTGTTGAATTGGATCTTGTTTATACATTGCGTATCAGGGCTTTGTACTCTTATCGTTTGGCTCGCACAAAGGATGCCGTATCTTCCATTCTGTCGGACACATTCTTTCATTATTCACACTGGTAATAAAGTGGTCTGCATCAGTTGCTGAAATGCTATTGCAGACATCTTACGATGGACCACCAACATAATAATAGTTGATCCAGGGAGGAAGCATGCACTAAAGCAAATTGGACGATCATGGTTCGATGTCAGGATATGCTTTCTTAGAAATAAAGCAGCAGATGTCACGCCTTAACCAATTTTGTTGGAAGATGCTGCGATCCTCCGGGCTTGTACTGTGGTAACGTGTCCGCCTCTCATCGAGGGGTCGACGGCTCACGCCTCCCCTAAGTGCGAGAAGTTGCAATTGCTGCCTGAAGGTTACTGCTGTGCTGGGCACCACGGTGGGTATGGATAGCTCTGTCGAGTTAGCGCCAGTCGACATATGTTGATCGAGTCGTTCTTATAGCATTTCATCTATATATTATGATCATGTAGTGTTTCACATAAGAAACTGGCCGAGCGGATCTCAATGAAATGAATTGAATGCCTGCGTTCGAGCAAAAGTTAAAGGTAGAGGGCGGCCTCAGCGTTAGGCAACTTATTTGACTAGCACTGGATACAATAAGCATAGTACTAACCTAACCTTGATACCTTCACCAAATATAAAGGCATATTTACCATAGAAATAACCATCTGAAAGTCTGATGTAATTAAGGAAGCCTTAACCAATGATACAAAATATGCTGCCAGATGTCAGTGCGTCTAAGGATATTTGCTGATTTGCCTAAATGAGTTGGTGCTAATCAAATATCATAGTTAATTGGAATAAATGATGATTTTCAAATATATGTCAAAGACATGAAACGTCTCGTTATTACTAAGAATGATTCATGATAACTCGATGACATTAATGACGTCATTACGCTTTAATACGTGATTTTAGGGTTAATTAGATCTGCCTGCGTATGAGCGTTTAAGAATTGAGCTCATGTTAAGATTTGATCTTGACCCCCATAGCGTATGATTTCAGAATTAAACTTTAATATGGTATCAACTCGTTGGCTGCACATGTAGAATAAGGATCGTCTTTATTCATACTGCATCCTCACCATTATTATCATTAATATTATTACTATTGTTTTTGATAGTTTTGTTCATTATTTATTAATAGTATTATTAGTATTATTAGTATCGTTATTTTTTCTTTGTCATTAGCTCATTAATAGTATTGTTATTATCATTATTGTTATTATCATTATCGTTATTATTATCATTACCATCTTCATAATAGTATCATTATCATTATATCATCGTTATTATTATTTTCATTATTATTTTTCTTCTTATTATTATTATCATTATTATCACTTGTTATTATCATTATCTGTAACACCATTACTATTATGATTATTATGAATATTATTATTATTATTATTATAATTATCATTATTATATTCTTCTGTCATTATTATCATCATCATTATTATTATTATCAATATCATTATCTGTCATTATTATCATCATTATTAGCATTACATCATTATCATCATTATTATCATCATTATTAGCATTACATCATTATCATCATCATTATTATCATTATTATTATTATTATTGTTATTATTATTATTATCATTATTGTCACTATCAATATTATTGTTATTATTGTTGTTCTTATTACTACTACTACTACTGTTATCATCATCATCAATATTATTATCATTGTTATCATGATTATTATTACTATTATCATTAGCATTTATTATCATTCTTGTTATTGCTATTATGATTACGGTCATTATTATCACTATATCATTATCATCATCATCATCATTGTTATTATTGTTATTATTATTATCATTTATTGCAATCATCATTATTTTAATCATTGATGATATCATCATTATCGTTATTAGT
>NW_020868325.1:295304-305304 GCF_003789085.1 Penaeus vannamei
TGTCACTTGGGTCCTCGCTAAGGGCACAAGATCTCCGGAAGATATCCTCAATTGCCGGTACTGCCATCAGCATAACCTGTGGGGGAGAGACGAATAAACAATGAAGAATGAATAAATACATATATCCAGAATGTTCAAAAGTAGCCGGCACACGGCAAAAATTCACCATCTGTCGGCCTTTCGATCGCCGGGTGCTTTTAGCAGGACAATAAAGAAAAAATCTATTTCTTTTCTGCATCATTCAAAAACACTGTCTTCATATGCATAGAAAATGCATGAGGGGTTCTATTTTTCAAGTGAAACGCTTCACCTTACATCTTTGGCGCTCGGCTGCCAGACATTGCCCGGCACAGGGTAGCCCCCTACTTGGATCTACATAACCTGCTACTTTGAAAACTTTGGAACATTCTGTATATCATGGACAATAAACAAATACAATATAGGATAAAAGTTCTCATAACATTTATTGCAAAATCTATGCATATATATTTCTTTGTTTTGTTAACCCACCACTCAACCATTCAGAAGCCTATGTTATAGACTCAACTAGTATCTTTCAACTGACAAACCTATAAAGGAAAGTTTCACATGTCTTAATCTTCTTTCATGAAACTCCATGATTTTCACGGACATGTTTTCTCCTAAAATTTATTTTTTCCACAAGTGAATCACATAACACATTGATGAAACCGTGATGTTACACTTTTCAAAATAAATTGAGGAAATTAAATATTTTCTTAATTTCTAACCATCCCTTTTATCTCCTTTGTAACTGTGGAATCACAAAAATATTTAACCTGTTGACCAAACATCCATTTTTACTTAAATGTTCCTGTATATGCATAAATTGCTACTTTCTTCACTTTTATTCACATAACTGATAGATATTCTGACAGCATCTTGTATCTATCATCAATTGACAATAAGCACAATCTAAAGGTTAAGCTGATTATATCATAACCTTATGAAGAGTAGAGCTCAAGAAACAGCCTCCACTATAACTGTATCACTACAATCTCAAGACATGCCAGGATCATGAAGATAAATACTTCAATTCTGGCATACCTCATCTCCCACTGTTGTCACCCATACCCAATCTGAGACAACAAAGACCACCCACAATGCACAAAGCACAGCATCACCTTCCCACAGAACATGCAGAGCACAGCAGCAGCATTTGCCAGCACAAAACAAAAAGCACATCAACACCTCCCTGAAGAAAACCTCCCCACAAAACTTGTGAATGAACAGACCTTGGCTGCAAAACTGTGGTTGGCATCTGGGGCATCATAGATAGCGTCATTCTCCAGCACGGGCTCTACCTCCTTATTCATGATGTGAAAGGATACCGGCCGAGGGAACTGGAAGGACCTGTAAGCCGGGAATGTGTCCGACCAGAGAGGACGAGCCAGGAACACATCAGATGGGATGTACAAGTTGCTATACCGTTTCTTAAGCTCCAAAACATTGGCTTCTTTCCTGAAATGGTAAAGACGAGGGTATGTCAAAAGGGAGGTAAAGAATAGAGCTCCCTATCAGACAAAATTTAGCGGTCTCTTCTAAGACTGAAACTCACTTCTACAATATCACCACCCATCACACATGTGGGTTTATGGGTGTGTTTTGAAAATTCCCCCAATTAAAGTATGCTCCTCTAAATTATTCTATACTAAGAGTTGTAATCTAAATTTCATCTTGGTCATGAGTTTGAACTTCAGACTTTGACCCTGGGCTTCATTAACTTTCAGCAGACAGGTAGGTCAATTTTTAGGTAAAGCCATGGCAGTGACATAGTGTTTGTGTGCTGTGTGACTGTCACTACATTCTTCAAGGTGAACTAACAACAATGTCTAAAATCAACACAAATACACAACCCCATATGTGGCTGTGTGTGGGTTGTGAGCCTATATTTTGGCTAACTTACTGCCATGAGCAGCCCATCTGCATTGGGTTCAAAATCAATTTTTGACCAGTTAGTTAGGGTTGTCCAAAAAAAAGAAAGAAAAAAAACTACTATTACTTCAATTATTACAAGATATATCAAAACACATAAGACTATAAAACAATAAAACAAATCCTACAGCTAAATCCAAAAAGAAGAATAGCTAATACTTGGGGGGGGGGGAATAGAAACAAATTGGTTAACATCTTACATGTGTAATAGAATCTTGGGGACTTGTACATTATAACGTGGAACCACCCTGAGCCTCCGTCTGGGGGGCGACCGAGATCTTCCTCTACTCCTACTGCGTTTACGGTTTTCTCTCTTCTCCTCTTTGTCTTTCTCGCTACGATCACGCTCTCCATCTCTTGACGCTCTGCTGCGCTCTTCTCTTCTGTCTCTCCTGGGAGATCTCGGCCGTGGCCCGATTGTTCCCCGAGGCCCAAAGTTTGCTCCCTGGCTCTCTGCGGGAATCGCGGTTTGCTTCATCAGCCTGACTAGGAAGTTGTAGCAGAAAGGAATGGAAAAAGCTGAAGGTTTGCAAACTTTGGTGTGAGAATGCAGCACTTTCTTCGTATGTGTGCTTGGATCTCACCTCACTATATCAAGATCAGTATATCTATATCAAAACACGTTCTTACTATAAAAAAGGACAAATAAGTGGAGGAAGTAAATGAGAAACAGACAGGGTGAAAAGAAACAGAAGTGATAAAGATAATGTAAAAAAGATGAGACGAGAAATTGAAGAAACAGAAGTAATAATGCATATATAATAATAATAATAATAATAACCATTGATAGAAGAGAGAAGTAAGACCATAGAGATGAAGGATACGAAGAACCAATATAGGAGGAGAGAGGACTGGATTGCTAAATCTATTAACCCAATCAATTTTGTGTATAACTTAGAAATGGGCTAATAAACTATTATTCTTTATCTCCTAATCAATAACTGACTATTCTATACTTTTTTACCTATATCTTTATTCTTAATGGACAAGTATAAAAGATAATGCACAATAAATTAGAAACTTATGCTATTCACAACAGGTCTATAAATAGCACAACATGACATAAAACAAACTACATAAAAAAGTATCTAGAACACCAAGTATGTCACAGTTACCAAGCAAAGGCATGTTGCAATGAAATAAGAGAAGATATCCTGAAGATTTTTCTGATAAATATTCCATGACTTCAATGTCCTCAATATCTCTCCTAGTTTACCTATCTGCAAGAACACATGGTTATTCTTCCAGTTACTAATATTCAAATTTATACAAGAAAAAGAAATAAAAATCTTTCCACAACTTACCACTACTAAAATTGGGGGGAGGTACAGCATTATATGAGCCCCCTCTACTGTTTATCTCTCTTGCTGGGGGGCCAGTACGGCTTTGGTTCTGCGAAGGGGTTCCTGTTGGTCCGGGAATGACTTGGACACGATTGGCGTTCCACTTGAAAGGCATGTTGGGGTTATAGGTAGCTTCTACGAGCACACGGTCTCCTACTTTGGGAGCTTGGCCTTTTACACAACTAGAAAGAGAGAGGTAAATAAATAATACTTCCGATGATAATGATGATGATCAAAATCATATGAACTTGATCATAAGCTAAATCAATCAATATTGAACATTTCAGGAAAATTTTGAAGCATAAAGATGAAACATAGAGCATCAAGGGAACTTCACTACTCCGAAAAGAAGCCAAAAGTTACCTTTTCAAGGTAATAGATGATACAAGCATTTCTGAGAACTTTTGACCACCTACACTGTCCCCCACAATTGTGAAATTTTATCTTACTTCAAAGAAAACCTTGTAACATTGTGGTAATTTGATAAATTAGAAAAGTATGAGCATACTGAGTTTGCTTTATATGTATTCTCTTTGCCTTGTTAAAGTTCTCTTATGATTTCTTATCCCATCCTTATCATTTCCTTTTATTATTAAAAATGATGAAATCATGTTTTTCTTGGATAAAAAATGCAATATTATTCTTACAAAAAATGCAGTATTGTTGTAAACACCATAATGTTAGAAAATGAACTGAACCATAGAGAATATACATTTCAGAATTACATAAAAGATTTCTTTTTTAAGTACGGATTAGTGTAAAATCTCTAACAAAAAAAGAAAAAGAAAAAAAAGAAAAGAAAAGAAAAATAGATGATTCCCTTAGGGTCTCAATTATCCCACCTGGTCTGAAAGAAGACGTCCTCATCTACAAAGCCAAAATCAGCACATAGCTTTGTTATTGTTCCCGTGAACACTCTCTGTTTCTGTGGTTGCTGCGCTGCGTTAGTGCTGGCTATACTATTTTGTATATTGGTTTGTATATTGGTGGCAATGTTGTTACCCATGTTGCTTGGGGTGGCTGCTGGGTTGAAAGCACCAGGAGGAGCCAACGCTCTTGGAGCTGGGTACGTCACAGCTGTCACCTGGAGGAAGAACTTGTTACTTCAGCTGGTTGTGCAAGAGTACTTCTAGTAATCAAGCATTTATGGCATCAACTTGGCAAAAATTCCATAAACCAGAGTTTCTTCTCCGTATATTCAATGTTGTACTGGTGTCAATATCTGTTACAAATATTTTGCTCACTATTCAAGCTATATGTTTCTGAATTCTTAAAATATATATTTTCAAGGGAAAATTAAATTTTTCAATATATGTAAACTTGGCATAAGGTGATATTAGTCTTCAAGTAGAAATCTATCACTCCACACAAATGATGGCACCATAAATGTGACTGAATACTGTAGGCAGAGTACCTTCCTGTAAATCTTTAATCCACTGACACCATGACAGCTTGACATGCCATGCCCTCTGTGATTCTAATGATTAATTTCGTTTTTACCTACATGGCTTAATAAATGCTTGGTCATCAAGGAGTCAAATACTAGTTCTATCAATCAAATCAATTCACCCACTTCCTTGATTTACGGAAGATTATTTAATATTTCTATAGCAAATAGTATTGTCAGTAACATTATGAATAATCACATCTATAATAGTAATAACAGTATCAATATGAACCACATGAGGAAAACGTTTTCTAAAAAAATTCAGGGAATGCGCGAATCAGGTGAGGTCATGTAAAGCCTACTTATTGATTCTTTGGTGGCTGAGCACTAGCAGAGACATCTGCCAAAAAGCAAAATAAATGAAGCTAAACTAGAGTAGGCAGCACACGAACTGGGTCACCACTGGTTAATAGGCCTGGTCTTCTACATGCTATTGCATAAATAGTGCCAACTCTTTCTCCTGTATTTATTAATTTATTAATTTATTTATCTATTTATTTATTTTATTATATTTATTTACCTATTTGTTTATCCTACCTTATTTTCTTTTATACATTGTTCATTAAAATGTACTTTAAAATGTATTATGATTTCAATCTGAGCACTAAGAAAAAATAAATAAATAAATAAATAAATAAAAAATAGATAAAAGAAATCATTCCCTATAGCACCTTTATGAAAATGACCTTTAGACACCTGTCAATTCTCCCAAGGTACTTTACCTGTGGCTGTATCTGAGGCTGTATCTGCGGTTGCATTTGTGAATTGGTGATCTGTGTGGGGTTGACCAGGCTGGGGGGCTGCAGGGCTTGGCTGGTCATAGGGGGCTGCCCCATGAGGCTGCCCCCAGTAGTAGGCTGGCCGATGGTCTGCTGGGTGATGGTGGGTTGCCCCAGGGTCTGGAGACCTCCCAACCCTGGGGGCTGGATCATGCTCTGTTGAACAGGGGCATACTGTGGCTGCTGAGGTGCTGCTCCGAGGACCAGCTGCTGACTTGGGGCCGATGGGTGCTGGCCCAAGAGAGAGGGCTGCAACTGAGGTGTCGTCTGGGACCTCTGTTGCCAAGGTGGAGGCGCCTTCCCACCGCCAAACTGTGCCATCCTATCTTAACCTGTGAAAAGTCAAGAGTGAAAAGTGATGGCAGAGAGAATAAGAAAAGACAACAATAATAAATTCTATATCATAGTACTTAAAAGGGTTAAGGAACACAGAAACAATGTTTTTGGCTCCATGGATAAAAGAAATTCCCTCAAAACAACATACATTTCCTTCTTGTAAACCAATCTTTCTCAAACTATGTGTTGCAAAAGTACCTATGGGGGTTTCAAGATCCCAAATGAAATAAACTAAAAGTTTAATATTTCCCATTCAGATGTGTAACCTATGTTTATTTTTTTTGAGCAGCAGTGACTCATGGTAAAGATGAAGATAGTCTTTGTTGTAAAGGTAAAGGGATGGTACAGAAAGCATTAGGTGAATTTTAGGTGCTATTACCAAAGAAAGACCGGGACCCACAGCTTTACAAATATTTCAACCTTTAGAAGGATAAAAATCATTTTCTCTTTGAATTATTAATATATGTTTTACCTTTCAGGGCATATGTCAAACACAGGTAATATCACACACTTTGAGTCATGCACAAAGCTAACATTTAAGTTAACTTCTTGAAACATTTTCCCTTTTAAATGCTTTTAAAATGTTTTTCTGTAAAGTATTTCTATCAATGATTTTTTTCTACTTTATCTAATCTCACAAGTTTGAGCTGCAATTTGTGTTTTATCATCAAAACTTCTATAAAACTTCTTGTTTACATACTGTACTTATTCATACCATCTCAAATTCACTTTCTTTGGTAGTATAAGACCAGTACAGAATTCTAAACTGCCTTTTAATGTCTGAAGTCTAGTGACCAGACTTTGATTATTGCACAAGCTGTGAGGCATCTGGATCCAATGAGTTAATCTCACTAAAGTAATGATAACATCAATAAAACAATGATAATAATAAAGATCTACATACCAATGTCAAACTCCAGAAATGAAAAGGTTTCAAAATCTTAAGTTTCTCTGTGCATTCTAATTCTAACTACCTTTTCCTCAGAGATTCCAAACAGGCACTCAGGCAAAAAATTCAGTTCCATGCCTATAGACAGGACTGCATGGTAGCTAAACAACACATGGAATTAATAAAGAAATTAATTAACTTTTCTTATATGCTAAAGTTGTCACAGAATTAAGTGAGTAACTGTTACTCACACACTTTCATGAGATTGATTCGTCTCAGCAACAACTCTACAAAAATTCTTTACAGTAGATTTACTAAAAAAAAATTTAGAAGATAAAGTTTTTGTAAAAGCAACTTCAATATAGTTAATCACATTTATAGAAATAAAGACATCAACTAAAATAAATCTAGTGACATATGCAGTTACGGCATATCCAAAGAGCTTTGGGTATCCACCAAGCATGTTCAAGCAGGAGAGAGCTTGGGCTGGTTCTGTACTTGACTAAAAATCACCAGCAAAGCCTACCATCATAAGAAAGATATACTGTGAAGACAATTGATTCTAATATAGACTGTCAGTGCCAAAAACTGAAGCACCTTGGGCTGTTAAAAGAGTTATGTATTCTATGGAGCCTTTTAGTATCAAAACAAACTTTCATGGTCTTTTTAATCCTCTTTTGCACTTCTACATGGTACTCCTTTCTCTTTGACATCTTCCTCGGACTGGTTTTTCAATCAGCACTGCCATTTGAGGAATTCCCTTTCCATCCCCCACCCCCCCAAAATCAATGATTTAGATTTAGTTTTAATTACATTTGTTACAATGGATATTCTTTGCTGTGACATACTGTCTGTTTTATTCTGCCCAAATCTACCCGTGTGCAAGGAATGACTGGGGTTACCATTCACTGGCCGGGCATGGGACTGAACGCAGGTCTGCAAGTTGCTATACCAGCACGTTACCACTGCGCCAGCACAGCACACAATAGGAATATTACCAATATTTCTACAAGAAGAGAACAATTGAAAATCTCTCTGTTACAGGATATTCACATTTTTTTAATGTGTTAAAACTTATTTAAAATATTCAGCTTTTTTTTTTCCTCCCAAATTTCCTTTCATATTCCCATATCATGAAAAATTTGATCTTGTCTAAGCAAGTACAACGAAGCAACATTCCATTGTGCTCCAAGTGGCAATATAGCACTTTTCATTATCTGATGTCTGTTTTCACTTTTCCTGAACATATTTCAAAATCTACAAGCAACAGTATGTAAATAGTCAGTCTGATTCAAATGAGTTTGATTTCTTTTTTATTCATTTCACTGCACTGTCACAAAACAAGAACGGTGGTTAATTTGTTAATGATATCACTGCAAGCACAGATAACTATCACATGAAAGCCATTCCATTCTAATCGCTGTGGCAAGTCAGCACTTTTTATCCGCCAAAATGTCATAATTTTTTATTAATTTAATACCAGCAATTATCCCAGCTTTCATATACAAGTTAATTCATTTTCATTCAAATTACTCCAAATTCAAAAATATTTCTTCATTCACATCACTGTACTACAGGGAGGGTAACAAATCAAAGTATATGAAAGCTACAATACTACAATACAAGACAGCCGCACTAATCTCCATTATCATCTAATATACATATTGTTCTCATATAATGTAAAAAAAAAAAAAAAAAAAAAAAAAAAAAAAAAAAAAAAAAAAAAATGCTGGTCCTTTTTGTTGTTTGTCTATTCTATAATGAAATTAAGCTCAGATATTCATTTCTAATGTATTACGACTCTAACTTGTAAATAAAAGGGTTTACCATGTACCTTATCAATATTCATAACTAATATCATATAGTAATTTTAAAGAATTAGTACATACTAAGAAATCAGAAATGTATCTGCCTTGGACTCTCTTGTTGATCAGTCTTGCCTCCACATCTACCAGTGCTCAGTCAAAGGTCATCAAAGGTCTATCTAGTATTCTTCACTAAGATAAGAGCTTGTAGACCTCTCTAGTGACTTATTATCAAATCAGCATAACATCTATATGGCTAGAATACCGTCATATATAGAGATGAGGTTTGTTTGTCTTTGCCAGAGCACCAGGTACAGTGACCTCAGGAGTTGCTTGATAAAGTTATGATTGTATATAAATTTAGATCAAAATGCTGACATTACATATTAAAGCTTGTTTCAAGTAGATTTGTATAGAAATCAATATAATTCATGGGATAAAAACTCATGGTTTCAAAGTAATTTCTATACTGACTTAACCACTAGTCTAACCAAAAATATTTTACCATCATTACACTACATTCTCCCTCGGCTTCTGAATCATTCATGCAGAGCTACCTTTTTTTCCGACTTTATTATCTCTACTATGCAACTTTCTCCTTTAATCTTTGACAGCTGACTCAGTTTTCTCCCAAATATCAGTTAATCCTTCACTTATTTTGACTTTATTCACAAGAAAAAAAAAATCTCTCACTGCATTTTGCATTTCTGTCCAACTGTCACATTCATTCTTGTGAATATTTATACAGAAAATTATGATAAATGTTTAATGTATTTGTTGACAACAAAATTTCACTTCAACTTAATAATAATACACATAAGAGTAATTTTCAAACTCTTGGCAACTGAGCTTATCAACACCAAAATAATATTATCAAAGCCAAAAAAAGATATGAAAATAGAGAAAACAATAATTTTGAATTTTTACATCTAGGTTAACTACATAGGCCTACATTTGAAGAAATATATCAAATCTTTAATGCTATCAACTTCAGGGATTTGATATTAATATGCAAACATCCACGAACACTAATCACATCCATAAACTACGAGAAAAAGGATAAAAATGAACAAATGCCATTTTGGAAGACGTAAAATTTTCGCCGCTATTGCAAGAAATGTGGGAAAAATATAATTCTCTATTTACTCTCCTCAAAAGCTACATACAAACACCAAAATCGATACGAAATAAACAAAATAACACGCAAAACACGATATAATTCCCCATATATATATTATCCTTATAAAATTTTAAAAGGCAAAAAAAGAAAAAAAAATCTGTCCACAAGATCCTCAACACCTCCACCCCTTTCCTCTTTCCTCGCTATTCCCCCCTTCCCTCTCTCCATTCTCATTCTCCTTGACCCACACACACTCTTGGACACTCCCCCCTCCTCCTGGGTCTCCTACAGGAACACATTACCTATAGAAAGTGTAAAAAAAAAAAGG
>NW_020868325.1:317804-322831 GCF_003789085.1 Penaeus vannamei
AATCCCCCCCCCCCCCTCGAGGCAACTGTGGGGCGCCGCTTCCGTTTTGAAGTTCTGGCCTATCTGGAAGCGCTGACCACCCGGCGAACATCACTAGCACGTCCCGGATCGTATTTCCGACTGAGACCGCCAAACCGACGTCAAGAGCCCAGCCCTAACTCCGTCAGAGGGGCCGGGACCCCAGAAGGAGCGAAAAAGCGGTGGCCGACTAAGGGTCCTGTGGCAGACAGCAGCCCCCTCTCTTCCTCAGAGACCTTGTAGGTCAACTCCTGGGCAGTCGAGACGTGTCCCTGCAGCCGAAGCAGTTGGCTTAAAGTGACTTTCTGCGCGTAGGTCACGGAAGTGGGTGTATTGGCGAGGAAACATGTGATGAGGGAGGACCAGTCTATACAGTGGTGGTGCCTCCCATGCCGAGGAGTTCCCTCTTCCTGGTATTCTGAGAGCATATGAATTCTAGTCACACACAATTTATCATTTTCCATCTTCTCCCGTAGGTAGAAATTCTCTCGGAAGGACAAGAGAATAATGAAAGGGAAAATTTACGACCCTCTTCAACGAGAAGCGAGAGTGTGTGGTGGTTGGTGTGTAGGGTAAGGGGGTATGTGTGTTTGTGTAAGTTTTGCGTTTGTCATTATTGTTGCTTATTGTTATGTTGGGAATTATGATCATAGTTATTATAATTTTCATTATCATCATTAATATTAATATTATTAATAATAATTAATCATTATTGGCATTAGCATTCTCTTATTTACTATTATTATTATTGGGTTTATAATCATAATTATAATTTGTATTATCATTATCATTATTATCATCAGTATTATTATTATTGTTATTGTAGTTATTATTATTATTACCATCAAAATTATTATTATCATTATCATTTTCATCATTATCATCATAACTACTACTACTACCATTTTATATTATGATTCTTGTTGTTATTGCTATTAAATTCATCATTACTGTTATGTTAGTGATGATGATAATAAGTGTCAATGATATGCTCAAGGCCTGATGGCTCTCTCTTCGCACCTGGGCACTGGCAGCTGCCCTACTCCTTCAGCGGATACAGGTGTTCACTTTACTTTTTCTTTTGACACTTTCTTCTAAGCAAGCAAAACGCCCTCTCAAGGGATAGCTGCATAAAAGGACGTCTCATCAGACAGCAGGAAGAACAAGAGAGACGCAGGGAAAGCAGAGAGACAGGGACACACGACGGTCTCGCTCGTCACCGCTCCGCCCTCGGCGCCCGGGGCGCGGGTCTCTCGTGGGGTCACACATGTACCTCCCCCAATAAATCCTCCAACAAAGTCCCCCTTTCATTCCACCTACTGTATGCCCCCAACCTCTTACATTGACAACTGATGGCCAGCGGTGGAAGAACAACACCGATTGTTCCTGTTACCAAGATAAGCTTCTGCCGAAGTCCCTCCTTGCCTTCCTTAATGCCCAGCCATCGCTACCAAGTCGTCTTCTGATCCACGCCTACCCACACCATGTCTGCCTTACTACTTTGTGCTGACTACTCACTTCTGTGCTACCCTCCTGACGAAGTCGCTGAATATGTATTATCGCACTCTACAACGCCACGCTCGCCAATCCTGCCCACCTACCTCGCCGTCTCCGCGAACCGTAAGCAACACAGCCATGATGTGGCACCCTATACCACCGATACTTCCTCGCTTCTAACAAGAGTGTGTACCTCTTCAGTGCCAGATTTACTATTGCCCTCCCTAAACCACACCTGACATGTAAGTTGCCTTTTTCTTAACGAACACACACTTCTTATTCTGTTACATTTCTCTCTGTCAGTCATTGTCTTACAGCACAACAAACAAAATCACACACACCGAGACCAACACACGTGACACATCCTCACCTCACCTCTAGTGTGATTTATTCAAAGCAATTGACTACCTGTCAATTTGTTCAGTTATTCTGTTTGGTTGTCCTCGTGTTATTCATGTTTATTGTTTGCGAACTTACAAAGTTATCGTCTTGTCTCTTTTATATGGTACATCTGTTCATAATTAGTACTGATTGTATCTTCACTTTCATTCTTGATTTTAAACATATTGTTGTGTTCTTTTGAAACATCACTTCCTTTTACTTGCCCCGGTAACCGTTCTCTTATTCACATACATGTCGTGACCTACTCTACACACCTTCTTGACTACTCTACAAGGAAATCATTCAAGGATTTATGAATTGTGCAAAGTGCCATACGTTTTTAACTGACTCTAACTCGCTTTAAAGACGTCCTCTCTCAGTGTTCGATATCTTGCCCTCAGTAATGCTGGAAATTATGCTTCTTTAGTATTAAGGTATTGGTGAATATGTAACATGTAACTAACTGATAGAGTCGATTTTGTTGCAATAAGGGCAATGCATTGCAGACACCATGCTTTAAATAGGCCTACATTGTTATTATTACCACAACTTAATTTTAATCTGGCTCATGGCTTTAAAAACTGTAATCGCGCCCTGTCGCACGTTGAATCTATTACGAAGGAATCGCTTTGTTTATTCACACTGATCGTACAGCATCCAAGATGCGCATGGTTTGCTTTTTGTTCTGATCAAGCTGCCTACATATGTCTGAAGCATAATTACTTGCCTATTTAGCTCAAAGATGTGGAATTCTTGCTATTCAAATTTCTCTCTACAGTATGATGATACACGTTACCCTTCTCATGACATTACGCTCTCATTCTTCTGGCTTTTTAGTAAGGTCACTGACAAGTAACTTATCATCCTACTCCTTAGCCCTTTTTACTGGCCTGGTACACATATTTCAGCCTCCCTGAAGATGATGTGACCCTACTGAATGTTGCACTTCACTGTGAAACCTCCAACACACCACTACTCTGGCATGTGACAACCTTAGGGACCATGGATCACCAGCAACCATCTGTAGATGCCAAGCAGAGCCGTCTCAAGATACGCCATCAGTGCATACAATCAAACGGCTTTAGGACGAGCATTTTGCATGGCCAAGTGATGTCAATGATATGCTCAAGGCCTGATGGCTCTCTTCGCACCTGGGCACTGGCAGCTGCCCTACTCCTTCAGCGGATACAGGTGTTCACTTTACTTTCTCTTTTGACACTTTCTTCTAAGCAAGCAAAACGCCCTCTCAAGGGATAGCTGCATAAAAGGACGTCTCATCAGACAGCAGGAAGAACAAGAGAGACAGGGGAAAGCAGAGAGACAGGGACACACGACGGTCTCGCTCGTCACCGCTCCGCCCTCGGCGCCCGGGCGTCTCTCGTGGGGTCACACATGTACCTCCCCCAATAAATCCTCCAACAAAGTCCCCCTTTCATTCCACCTACTCTATGCCCCCAACCTCTTACGTTGACAGTAAAAATGGTAATGATAATTATTTTCGTTATCATTATCATTACTTATTGATATTATTGGTATAATTTTATTATTTTCATTATTATTATTATGAATATTATTATTACCATCTTCATTGTTATCATGATTGATATTATCATTATTATTATCATAATTGTTGTCATAATTATTATTATTAATACTATTATCAATCTTATTTTTATACTAGTACAACTACAACTGTTACCATTTCATTTTTATGATTGTTGTAGTATATGACATAACAAACATGGTCAGAAATTTTAAAGCATCAAAAAATAATTAAATGTTAATGTGAAAGTAACTGTAATTTACGTATTTTCCTTGTACAAGTCAATTATCGCGGGATTGACTGTTTTCGGTGTGGGGGTGGGTGTGCGTGGGGCCTGTTTGCTGTCTTGCTAGCTGTCTGTTTCTCTCTCTCTCACTCTCGCTCTCTCTCTCTCTTTCTCTATCACTCATTCTTTTCTCTTCTCTCTCTTCCCTACTCCCCTCTCTCCCTCTCATTCTCCTCTCCCCCCCCCTCTCTCTCTTTCTCCCTCTCTCTTTCTCTCGCTTCTTCTACACTCCCTCTCTTCATTTTTTTCTCTCTTCATCTTCTTCTTCTCTCTCTCTTTCTTCTCCTCTCTCACTCTGGAGACATCCAAAACGATGTAAAGAAAGAAATGGGAAAAAAACAAAATGGCAAAATCATTCCCATCTTTAAAAAAGTAAATAAATAAAATGGAAATATAAAAAATAAATGAACAGAATTAATAAATAGATAAACAAAAATGCGTAGTATATCAAACGTTTGTCATCTTTACAGAAATCTATGTAGCTACCACCACCAGTCGCGTAGAGCTGCAAGGAAGGCAGAAGAAGGGAACGAGGGATGAAATGAAGAAAGGAAGGGAAGAGAAAGGAAGAAGAGGAGGTTGATGAAAGAAAGAGAGGAAGAAGGGAGGAGGATTTACGATAATATGCCGAAAAAAGACCCGGTTGATTCGAAGGCCAGGACCTGTTTTTTGATTGAATGCGAGCACTGCGGAAGGAACTGTGGAAATATGAAGGATTTAACAAGGCATTATATGATTTGCGTTAATCTGAAACTCTTTTGGAAGGAAAACCGGGAGTGGAAAGGAAACGAGAAAAAGATATTGAAGCATTTCAGAATATTGCTTGAGGGAAGGTGTTTTGAGACCGAAAACACGAGTTGGTTCAAAAACAGGGCCGACTTAGCAAGGCATTGTATGGTTTGCGTTCATCCAAGACCTTTATTTGGCAAAGAAGTTGGAATGTTACATGGTTATTTTCTAATTGTTAGACATTGGGGAATTTTGCTATGTGCATAGATACATAAACACTCACTCGCACACACACACACACACACACACACACACACACACACACACACACACACACACACACACTCTCTCTCTCTCTCTCTCTCTCTCTCTCTCTCTCTCTCTCTCTCTCTCTCTCTCTCCTTGTTTATAGCTGTGAACAAATATCCATTTTAATATTGTTATAGAGATATGTTTTATCGCACTTGAAATGATTCGATTTATCCTAATTTCGAATTTACCCGCTTGAATAAAGCGTTTCGTGGTGTTAATGCGGCTTCATATTTCTATTCATCTAAACTGTGTGTACCTCAC
>NW_020868325.1:322931-327931 GCF_003789085.1 Penaeus vannamei
AACGGAAATATCAATGTTTTATCGTAAAATACAACCAAGATATGTCAACCAACGCAAACAACAATATGTCACAAATCCAAACATGAAACGCAATACTGAGGAACAATGAAAAAGCATGAAAAAGCTGTAAAAAACTATAAGTCATAATATTAACCGTGACATAGAATCATTCTAATGTAATCAAAAATACCACTACAAAAAATGCACAATAATATCCTTCTACATTCTTATCTAAGAATCCAATTCAATATTAGAGATGAAACGTCTTATACATTAGATTACTGAGGACTCAAGCCATCGCTAATAAAATCTACAGAAAAAATATTCTTCTACCTTGCAAGAATAAGAAAAAAACTCACAGTTATAGAGAACGCCTCCCCGTCGTGGACGAGACGACTCGAAGATGTTCTCACGTTCTGAACTTCTGAAGTAAAGATGCTGTTGCCAAGGAGAACAACTTTATATTTTCTGTGAAGGTGCCATCTTTGCTAACAGACAGTTCCAAAGAAATTCATCCATTGGCGATTGTGGTGTATTTATTTGATGACAAAGCAAGAAGAAATGTTGCCTGTTTTTTTTAGAAAAGAAGGAAAACGAAGAAAATGAATATCATAACGAAAGAAGTTACTCTTACGCCTGGCATACCGGGGAGCTACGAGATGCCAGAGGTAGGATAAATTCTGGAACTGGTCGCTAAGCACTTCTAAGACATCTGGTAATAAAAAAGCGTTTTAAGCAGGGAAAGTTCTTGCCTGAAATCTCAAGCGTTTTTTCTTGCTAACTCAAGCATTTCGCTTGCTTTCACAAGCGACCTCCGTAGATGGCTTGACTTGCGCTTGCTAAGTCAAGCGGTGTACCGTCACCATGGCAACGGCGTCGGTTGCGTACCGTACTGGTCACGATCCTTCGAATGCGGGCGTTGGCCAGGAACTCCGCTTAATATCTTATCAGATAAATAATTTTTTCACGGTATCTGATTGAAAGAAATTGAAATTAACTGAAAACGAAAGGAGATAATGGAGATTATGGGAATAAAAAGTTTTACTTATGAATAATAAATGATTATAAGACGATAACAATTTTCCTCTTATTGTTAAACTTCTCGTCTTTCTAAATCGAGAATATATCTGCTATTTTATGAAATAAAGAATATCTGAAGTGAAAAAGTCTGAGAAATTCCATCAACATTCTTCTGTTGATATTATATTCGATGATTTGTTATATTTAACCTCATAAAATCGGATATATGGGAATGGGTAGGCCTATATTTTAATTCAGGGATATTCATTTGTTTTGATAACGCGTCAGAATGAAAGGGCTGTCAATCGGAAGTGTGTCACTGTTTTAGAGGCACTTTATATGAATATAGGAGAAAATATAACGCTTTGTTAAGATGTTTGGTAGATTTATTTACTTCTCTGTCATCTTGATGCGGCGCTAGCTTGTCAGTTGTTTTGAATTGCGCGCTCAAACTGTTACCAACCACAGGTGAAATAAACTCCACCCTCGACTTGTGCATAAGTTATCTCTTTCCGAGATTGTTGGTGGGAATATTGCTTTTAAAACCCAAGTATGTATATTTCGTGTTTTATTTTGATATTTCTATGCTCATCAAGGACTGTTATGATTTGTACTTTATAAAAAGACATTTCCACATGTCTGGCATCACTGAAGAGGGCCTGCCTGCCTTGGAAAGCGTTTTAAGCAGGGAACGGTACAGCGCTTGGCAAGAATTCTTGCCAAGCGCTCCCCTGCTTAAAACGCTTTAAGACATCTGGTAATAAGACACCGAAGTTCTGACAGAAGCGAGAGAGGTAAGGTATCGTCTCCGGGTCACGTGACGGGAATCTAATACATACACGCACACACGGAGATCTTTACATACATATATGTATATATATGTGTGTGTACATACGCACACACAAACAAAAGAATACATAGGATTATATATATGTATGTTTACATCTGTCTAATCTATTTATCTATTTATCTATCAATCTCTCTCTCTCTCTCTCTCTCTCTCTCTCTCTCTCTCTCTCTCTCTCTCTCTCTCTCTCTCTCTCTTCTCTCTCTCTCTCTCTCTCTCTTCTCCTCTCTCTCTTTTCTCTCTCTGTATATACATATATGCACATATATACACACACATGTATATATATACATACATACATATATATATATATATATATATATATATATATATATATATATATATATATATTATATATATGTGTGTGTGTGTGTGTGTGTGTGTGTGTGTGTGTGGTGTGTATATATATATATATATATAGTATATATATAATATATATATATATATATATATATATATATATATATATATATATATATATATATATATATATTATATATATATATATATATATATATATATATATATATATATATATATATATATATATATATATATATATATATATATATTATATATATATATATATATATATATACACACACACAACACACACACACACACACACACACACACACACACACACATATATATATATATATATATATATATATATATATATATATATATATATATATATATATATATATATATATATATATATATATATATATATATATATATGTATATATATATATATATATATATATATATATATATTATATATATATATATATATATGTACATATATAAATAGATAGATAGATATGTATGTATGTATGTATGTATATTATATATTATATATATATATATATATATATATATATATATATATATAGTATATATATATATATATATATATATATATAATATATATATATATATATATATATATATATATATATATATATATATATATATATATATATATATATATATATATATATATATATATATATATATATATATATATATATATATATATATATATATATATAATATATATATATATATATATATATATATGCACGTGTGTGTGTATGTGTGCGTGTGTGTGTGTGTATAATGTAAGAGAGAGAATAACGGAAATCCAGACAAAATGGGAAGAGAACGTGATGAAGAAAGGGATAAATTGGAGGGCAAAGTAAAAGAGAGAAGAGGCAGAGAGAGGCAGCGTGAAAGTGTTCAGTCAAGGGACATAATAAGCAAAATTTACATAAGCGTCTACAGATTGCGAGCCACACGCTTCGCAAAACTCACACTTACACATTGTAAGGATGAAAAGGCATGTCATTATTGATATGTATTAGGTTCATAACGAACTTTACACACAGACTCACGTATATGTTCAAATGCACAGCACACACACAACACACACACACACACACACACAGACACAAACACACACATACACACACAGACACACACACACACTTAGACACACATATACCGGATTCAAAACATTTTTTTTTTAATAGATCCTTTGGTTAAATTCTATTCATACAACGTTACTTCAGCGTCTTAACGTTGTCTTGGAGTTTCCTTGAGATTCTTGGTATCATTTTCTTTTGTGACCATTCTTATTATTGTTAGTATTACTACTATTTTGTTGTCATCGTCATTATCATCATTATAATCTTATTATCAATATTATTATTGTAATTATAATTTTCATTATCATCATTATCTCTATCAGCATTATTACTATTGTTATTATCATTATCAATATCATTATCCTTATTATTATTATTAGTATCATTACCGTCATTAATGTTATATTGAAAATTATTATCATTATAATGAATATTAGCATTACTATTATGATTTCTATTATGTTCTTACGTATTCTTTAATCATTCGTCATTGTGAAGCCCAAGCTACAGTCCAGTTAATTAGTTTCCTTTATCTTTTCAGTTCCGTTACTTTATTGATAAAAGGATAAAGAAAATAAACAACAATTCTCAAAAAATCTCCTTGAGGGTATTAATCACATCAACCAGAAAATAAAATCGTTCGAAATATTCATACAAACAAGTGGCTGTTCAGAATATTCATCGGAACAAGTATTTGCGGTTATACACATGTTCGCAATCCTTCCAATATTACTTTTTTTTTTTCTTCGCGTCTCTCTGGCTTTCGGCGCAGCGGTGTTCAGCTGACAGGACGCGGGTCTTCCTTATTCTCGAGCGACGGAGAACTCGCACACGAAGTGAAACTTGGCGTGGCACTGCTGGTCGTTGAGGGGCGGGTAGGACGCCCTGCAGCCCTGGAAGCAGAGGTTGAGGCAGTTCTGGGCGTGGGCGGTGTCGTTGGGCTCGCCGGGCATCCAGCCCCTCGGGTCGACGGGGCGGCCCGAGATGTAGGTCCAGTTCCCCTCCTGCTCGAGGTCCGTCGCCCCCAAGTGGAACACCTTGGCGGACGCTGAGGGAGAGGAAACGGGTAGGTGAGGGAAAAAAGCAACTTTCCTTGGCCGAGGACTCTCCGGCTCGCCATGGACACGGACATGCTAGATTGTATGTATGTTTCAGCGTTATGGATACAAACATACATGTGTCAGCGTTTATACACACAGAATCTGCATGTGATATAAACGATATTTTGGGGAGAAATGTAGAGCCTGCAGAAGGCGAGGCAGTCTTACGGTAGCGGTCCTGGAGGTGGACCATGAGGGCGTTGAGGTGCAGGGGCTCGGCCAGGTCGCCGCCCATCTGCTGGCAGAAGTCGCGGGCGTCGTCCCAGGAGAGCTTGTACTGGGCACTCGACCAGAAGCACTGAGACATCACCGGGAGGAAGGGCGCCGGGCAGGCGGCCGCTGCAGGAGGAGAGAGCGACAGTGCTAAAGGTCGGGGGCTTGCAGCTGGCGCCAGGGCGTGTGGGGATGGGAAGACGTCGGGATACCGTCGGCAACATTATTGCAGGCTCATTCGCTGGCCGTCCCTCGGTGTCTGTTAGGCTTATTCTGCGAGTCCTTGTGTTTCGGGAGTATCATATTTCAGAATTTTTTGACCTACCTTTTGCATTTACTTCATGCCAGTTCCTTATCCCGTATAATTCAAGGCAAGGGTGTCAAACA
>NW_020868325.1:340431-342931 GCF_003789085.1 Penaeus vannamei
AACACAACACACACAACACACACACACACACACACACACACACACACACACACACACACACACCACACACACACACACACCACACCACACACACACACAAAAGCAGTGGGAAGTCGGGAAGGAAATGTAGTCCAACTATTTAATCTCTTGATTAAATAGGAGATATTAGCCACAAAGAGATAACCCGTCTCTTCCTTAGTCCATACTGTATATAGGATTACTCAGAAAGAAAGATACATAAAAATGCAGGTATGTGTATGTGTGCATACATACGACCGTGTGTATGTATGCGAATATCTGAATCTGTGCAGGAATATGTGTCTATGTGTGTATAGGAATATAATCTAGAGATATATGTATGGACAATACACACACACACACACACACACACACACACACACACACACACACACACACCACACACACACACACACACACACACACACACACACACACACACACACATATATTATATATATATATATATATAATATAATATATATATATATATATATATATATAGAGAGAGAGAGAGAGAGAGAGAGAGAGAGATGAGAGAGAGAGAGAGAGAGAGAGAGAGAGAGAGAGAGAGAGAGAGAGAGAGAGAGAGAGAGAGAGAGAGAGAGAGCGAGAGAGCGAGAGAAGAAAGAGAGGCAAAGAGAGAGAAATAATAAAATCAGAAACCGTGCAGCAACTCCCGAAGGCAAAGATAAAACCTCCCGGGCATGGGGGGGGGGGGGGGAGGGGCGGCCATGGTCACTCCCGATGCCAGTCAGTGCCACGCGCTGACTGGCATCCTGACGCGGGGGAGGACGACGGCGCGATGACGGAGAGGCAGCAGGAGGAAGCTTCTGTACCAACTGCTCTCGGGGTTCCAATTGACAGGCCGCGTTGGATAGGAAAATGGCCACCGGGCGAGGCACCAGAACCCGGGAACCGAAGGAGATGGAACCAGCCTACGGGAAAAAAAAAGTAAATAAGATAAATAAATAGATAAATAAATAAATGTCCGTAACTAGACACACAACAGATGCCGAGCGATAAACATCCATCGACATAACATTGATCTGAACAAACTGCTCTGACGAAGGGGAATAATAACGACAGAAATGAGGAGAAAATGGGTGAGAGCAATGGTGGAGAAGGAGGAAGAGAAGCAAAGCAGGAGAATAAGTAATGGTGGAGAAGGAGGAGGACAAGAAATGAAGGAGAAGCAGGAGAAGTAATGGTGGAGAAGGAGGAGGACAGAATGAAGAGAAGAGAAGTAAGGAAGGAGGAGACAATAATGAAGGAGAAGTAATGGTGGAGGAGGAGGACAAGAAATGATGGAGAAGCAGGCGAAGCAATGGAGAAGGAGTAACCATCCCTGGGATGATACGATAGCACCGCCCACAAATATGACCAGCAAAAGGGTTACGCCCCCTATCTTTACGCTCTCATACTATTATCTCCTTTTCGCTAGGCAGCTAGCAGCTAGTTCTTCCGTTTCCTCTCTCATTTTCGAACTTCGGTTCCTTTTCTTAACAATTTCCATTTCGATTTCCTCACCGCACTCTTCTCCCGGCGGCCGCAGCGGCAACGTCTCTCCAGCTCTCTCCCGCCACAGCACGACGATTCAGCTCCCGCGCGAGCTGCCGCCTCCTTCCGGGAATCTTCCTTTGCGGACACTCCTCTTGGCGGCTCCAGCTCTCTCGAACCCAGGCCTGCGGAAGGATTGCTGATGGATGTGTGCGGTCGTCGGGAGATGGGTCGCCCCGATCCTGCGCCTCCTGCTGGGGTGGCCTCTTCGTCGGTGTGTTACGTCGGTGTGGGGCTCTCGCGGCGCGCCCCGCTTCTCCTGACATGGCTAGCTCTGGCTAGTATCTGCTGGGGCCGACCACCTACTGTAGGGCACGAGGCGCCTGCGTAAGGCGTCAGGGCGGAGTTTTGGGGCCTCTGCCACGGGCCCTGCAGCCCACTTCAGCTGTTGCTGCCTCGGTTGGCCTCCGTGAAGAACGCCGGAGCGGGCCTTCCGAAGGGAGACGAGGAGGCCATCTGCGAGGGACGTCGCGCCTTCTTCTCCTGCCTTCGACCGTCGGTGATGGGCGGCTCCTGTGCGCGGTCGCGGGCGCAGCTGTCCTCTCTTGGGAGCGGTGACTCCCACTAAGGCATATCTTTCGGCCAAGTATTTGACCAACACCACCAGAGACGAAGCTGTCACCATCGTCACCCCGAGGAATAAAGTTCATTCCCCCTATCAAAGAACGCGCTGAAAGAAAGTGCTGCACAAAACGGGTGGCTCGCGCGAAACTCAGAGTGTGGTAACTTTACAAAAAAAAAAAAAAAAAAAAAAATCATAGCACCGAGCATGGTGAGCTTCATACCTGGGCAGCAGCGAGTGTGTGCGAGTCAGGGGATGGTTTCCACGCACATCATGCCCACACATCACCACATCATCTCACCACATACCATTCTGTCCTTTATTTTTCTTTTAGTTAGCCTGTGTTGCGTTACCATTACT
>NW_020868325.1:359307-366807 GCF_003789085.1 Penaeus vannamei
TGACACACCACTGACATTCCTTCCACCACTGACATTCCTTCACCACTGACATTCCTTCACTGACATTCCTTCCACCACTGACATTCCTTCTACCACTGACATTCCTTCTACCACTGACATTCCTTCCACACTGACATTCCCACCACTGACACCACTGACATTCCTTCACTGACATTCCTTCCACCACTGACATTCCTTCCACCACTGACATTCCTTTCACTGACATTCCTTCCACCACTGACATTCCTTCTGACACCACTGACATTCCTTCCACCACTGACATTCCTTCACTGACATTCCTTCTACCACTGACATTCCTTCCACCACTGACATTCCTTCTACCACTGACATTCCTTCCACCTCTGACATTCCACCACTGACATTCCTTCTACCACTGACATTCCTTCCACCACTGACATTCCTTCCACCTCTGACATTCCTTCTACCACTGACATTCCTTCCACCACTGACATTCCTTCCACCTTCCACCACTGACATTCCTTCCACCACTGACATTCCTTCCACCACTGACATTCTTCCACCACTTGACATTCCTTCCACCACTGACATTCCTTCCACCACTGACATTCCTTCCACACTGACATTCCTTCACCACTGACATTCCTTTCTGACATTCCTTCACCACTGACATTCCTTCCACCACTGACATTCCTTCACCACTGACATTCCTTCCACCACTGACATTCCTTCCACCTCTGACACACTGACATCCTTCCACCTCTGACATTCCTTCACCACTGACATTCCTTCCACTGACATTCCTTCCACCACTGACATTCCTTCCACCTCTGACATTCCTTCCACCACTGACATTCCTTCTGACATTCCCACCACTGACATTCCTTTCCTTCCCACCACTGACCTTCCACCACTGACACCACCACTGACATTCCTTTCACCACTGACATTCCTTCCACCACTGACATTCCTTTCTGACATTCCTTCACCACTGACATGACATTCCTTCCACACTGGCACACCTCTCCACTACACTGACATTCCTTCCACTGACATTCCTTCACCACTGACATTCTTCCACCACATCCACCACTGACATCCTTCCACACACTGACATTCCTTTCCACCACTGACATTCCTTCCACCACTGACATTCCTTCCACCACTGACATTCCTTCCACCACTGACATTCCTTCCACCTCTGACATTCCTTCTACCACTGACATTCCTTCCACCTCTGACACCACTGACATTCCTTCCACCACTGGCACACACTGACATTCCTCTACCACTGACATTCCTTCCACTGACATTCCTTCCACCACTGACATTCCTTCACCACTGACATTCCTTTCCACCTCTGACATTCCTTCTACCACTGACATTCCTTCCACCACTGACATTCCTTTGACATTCTTCCACCACTGACATTCCTTCCACCACTGACATTCCTTCCACACTGACATTCCTTCACCACTGACACTTCACCACTGACATTCCTTCCACCACTGACATTCCTTCTACCACTGACATTCCTTCCACCACTGACATTCCTTCCACCACTGACATTCCTTCCACCACTGACATTCCTTCCACCACTGACATTCCTTCACCACTGACATTCCTTCCACACTGACATTCCTTCTACCACTGACATTCCTTCCACCACTGACATTCCTTTCTGACACCACTGACATTCCTTCCACCACTGACACACTGACATTCCTTCTACCACTGACATTCCTTCCACCACCACCACTGACATTCCTTCCACCACTGACTGACATTCCTGACCATCCTTCCACCACTGACATTCCTTCCACCACTGACATTCCTTCCATGACATGCCATTCCTTCACCACTGACATTCCTTTGTTCCACCACTGACATTCCTTCAACCACTGACATTCCTTTGACATTCCTTCACCACTGACATTCCTTCCACCACTGACATTCCTTCCACCACTGACATTCCTTCCACCACTGACATTCCTTCCACACTGACATTCCTTCTACCACTGACTTCCTTCTTCACTGACATTCCTTCCACACTGACATTCCTTCCACCACTGACATTCCTTCCACCACTGACATTCCTTCCACCACTGACATTCCTTCTACCACTGACATTCCTTCACCACTGACATTCCTTCCACCACTGACATTCCTTCCACCACTGACATTCCTTCCACTGACATTCCTTCCACCACTGACATTCCTTCCACCACTGACATTCCTTCCACCACTGACATTCCTTCACCACTGACATTCCTTCACCACTGACATTCCTTCCACCACTGACATTCCTTCACCACCACTGACATTCCTTCCACCACTGACATTCCTTCCACCACTGACATTCCTTCTACCACTGACATTCCTTCCACCACTGCTTCCACCACTGACATTCCTTCACCACTGACATTCCTTCCACCACTGACATTCCTTTCCACCACTGACACACCACTGACATTCCTTCCACCACTGACATTCCTTCCACCACTGACATTCCTTTCACCTTCTCCACCACTGACATCACCACTGACATTCCTTCCACACCACACTGACATTCCTTCCACCACTGACATTCCTTCCACCACTGACATTCCTTCACCACTGACATTCCTTCACCACTGACATTCCTTCCACCACTGACATTCCTTCACCACTGACATTCCTTCCACCACTGACATTCCTTCCACCACTGACATTCCTCACCACTGACATTCCTTCCACCACTGACATTCCTTCCACCACTGACTTCCTTCCATGACATTCCTTCCACCACTGACATTCCTTCACCACTGACATTCCTTCACCACTGACATTCCTTCCACACTGACATTCCTGTCTGACACCACTGACATTCCTTCACCACTGACATTCCTTCCACCACTGACATTCCTTCCACCACTGACATTCCTTCCACACTGACATTCCTTCTCCTTCCACCACTGACATTCCTTCACCACTGACATTCCTTCCACCACTGACACATTCCTTCCACCACTGACATTCCTTCCACCACCCTTCCACCACTGACATTCCCTTCCACCACTGACATTCCTTCCACACTGACATTCACCACTGACATTCCTTCTTCTTCCACCACTGACATTCCTTCCACCACTTGACATTCCTTCCACCACTGACATTTCCACCCACTGACATTCCTTCACCACTGACATTCCTTCCCACACTTGACATTCCTTCCACCACTGACATTCCTTCCACCACTGACAATTCCTCTCACCACTGACATTTCCTTCCACTGACATTCCTTCCACCACTGACACACACCACTGACATTCCCTGACATTCCTTACCACTGACATTCCTTCACCACCACTGACATTCCTTCCACACTGACCATGACATTCCTTCCACCACTGACATTCCCTTCCCTGACACCAACTGACATTCCTTCCACCTCTGACATTCCTTCTACCACCACACTGACATTCCTTCACCCACTGACATTCCTTCCACCCACTGACATTCCTTCCCACCACTGACATCCTTCTACATGACCATTCCACCACTGACCAATTCCTTCCACCACTGGACATTCCTTCCACCACTGACATTCTTCTCAACTGACATTCCTTCCACTTGACATTCCTCCACACTGACATTTCCACCACCGACTGACATTCCTTCTACCACTGAGCATTCCTTTCACCACTGGACATCCCTTTCACCCATGACATTCCTTCCATTGACATTCCTTCCACCTGACATTCCCCTCCATTCCTTCCACCTCTGACATTCCTTCCACCACTGACATTCCTTCCACCACTGGTCATTCCCTCCACACTCTGACATTCCTTCTCCACCACTGACATTCCTTCTTCTTGACACCTCTTCCACCACTGACATTCCTTCTACCACTGACATTCCTTCCACCTCTGACATTCCTTCCACCACTGACATTCCCTTCCACCACTACATCCATCACCACTGGACATTCCTTCACCACTGACATTCTTCCACCTCTGACATTCCTTCTACACTGACATTCCTTCTACCACTGACATTCCTTCCCACACCCACTAACATTCCTTCCACCTCTGACATTCCTAATCCACCCACTGACATTCCTTCCACACTGACATTCTTCCCTGACTCACCACCACTGGACATTCCTGTTCCACCTCTGACATTCCTTTTCCAGCCACTGACATTCCTTGCCACCACTGACCCATTTCCTTCCAACTCTTGACATTCCTGTCCTACCACTGACATTTTCCGTTCACCACTGGACATTTCCTTTCACACTGCATTTCCTTCTCACTGAACATTCCTTCCCCAGCAGCTGACCATTTTCCTATCCTACCACATGCCCGATACCCCCCTGGACCACTGCCCTGCCCCACTACCCTGGAGTCAGCTACCCCCCCTAACGTTCAGCCACAGACACAACATCAACACACTGATATACCTCCTATAAACACTTTGACCACCCACAAGCGACATGTCTGTAACTATTCCTATGATCACGACAACGGTCATTGCCATTAACATTCCCACTGTTACCACCCTGACTGGTAGCCTGTCCAGTACGCACATCACTCTGGTGACCACGACGCTCACCACAATTGCAATTCCTACCATTTCCACCTTCACGATCTTTGCTACCGATGCTAATCATTTTCCGAATATCCGCCCTACCTCTTCTACCACAAAAACCCTTCAATCCCAGTCAACTCTCCTCACGTCGACACCCACTTCTCCTCGCCCCATTCGCACCATCACCCGCACCCACACCAGGACTATCCACACCATCGCTATATCCACCCACATTAACACCGTGGATGTAACTCGGATCACCCAAGTTCCTGGAGTAACCACCACACAGACTCTCCATTTCCTGCCTGCGGCCGTCACCCGACACGTCACCCGCACCCACACCTACGTAACTACACCTGATTGCGTGACGAGAAGTGTGTGTCACACTTCCACCGTGACGAAGAGAAGTGGCAGCAATTCAGTGTGGATGATGAGACTCGCTGCCCCCGTCGCCGCTGCCACGGTGACACGCAGCATCCCAGTGATTCATACAACGTCGACGCGCGTCCTCTGTACAGGATGGTGATGTAGAGAAATTAAATTATATGCATGATGTTGTGTTTCATTTTTTACCTTCTGCTTATATGGATTCTATAGGTTTGCCAGTGATTTCATGGAAGATATATATTTCACTGAACTGAAATGTAAGTTCGAACCCAGATCTGTCGTATGACAGACATACAAACTGTCACTATAAGCGAACACATTTACCTTACATATGTTTAAGCATAAACATGAGTATGTATACTTAGAAAAAGTAATATCAGCACAGTGTTGTAGACAACGAATGTTTTCTCCACATTCATATGTTTACCCGTAAAACAAGACTACATCATGTGAACACATCTTGTTTCCAAGGAAATATTTACATTAATAAAAGAATGATGGGTTGTGATGTCGATCCCGTAAAGATCGCAGGGGTTTACTCGTGGGTAGAACTCTACGGATATATACTCTGAAGTTAACAAACACAGCGTTTTAACATAACACTTTATGGTAAATATAAGGAAATTTGGTAAATATATCAAAATACTGATAGCCCATGCATGCTTATATTGGAATATAGGATTATCACGGAAAGAACTTACAAAGCACGGTTTGACAACGAAAATATCAAGGTGTTACGTAATAAACGAAGTCTAGCATGTAAATAACATGTAATAGACTAGTCTGTAATCAGACCTAGTAGTATGCAACTCTCTTAGAACGGTCTCGGAGTTCCATGGAATGTGAGTGCGTGTGTGTGTGCGGGCAGGTGCACGCGCCGGGCCAGCCATAGTCCTCAGTTACCTGGTGGTGTCCGCGGAGCGAGTGCCGGCCCGTGGCCCAGCAACGCCAACACGACTCTCGGCCGGGAAACCTCAAGGGGGTTCGACCGCCGCTTGTTACATTAATGAGAACGTGATGCCCTGGCTCCAAGGAACAGTTCGGAGAGAGTGAAAATTCCCCGAGAGAAGGGGATGTCGGAGATAGCAATTGTTGTGACAGTGAGAGACGAGGAGCGTTGCCACGTGGTAGCTGTGGCGTGCAGCTACTTCACTCTCCGGCCACCACCCGACCACGGCTCTCCTACCACACCGCGGAGACACATGCCATGGCCAGTAAACAGACGTGCTCACAGCGCCCATGTCCCTGTCTCGCAGAGTGACCCCGTTCAGGTGAAATCCCTTGTGGTAATGATGAGGATGCGTTGTCTCAGTGTTTACACTGTCTGTGCGCGAGATTTGAGTTAGTAACTTAGTGAATTAAAAATGGGAATTAATTCATAAATTTTATGTCTCAGGCTGTCTGGTGTGGAAAACTGACATGCTTGGATCTCAATCTCTCATCAGACTAATATCCCATGAGTCATTCAAACCAAGAAATGGAATTTCCTTTTAAATGTAAATATTCCGAATCATCTCATATATCTATTCTACATCTATATCGCATAAACTATTCAGTTTATCTGTGCGTATTTTATTCCATATTGTGTTGGGAAAGTGTAAAGTTAGCTCAAAACATTTAATTCTGGCAACATTTCTTCTTCAACCCAAGGATTTTTAGAATCTTCGTCCTGCACGTTTTAGCGTCGCAACACATCCACATAATTAGCTTCCAGAATGTAGATTATCTGCTTAAAAGAACGCCCGGATAAAGCTCTAGAATGAATGCCTCCAGGAAAGCTGACATCACTTCTAATCACACAGGGCCATTTCATCACCATTGTGTAGGTTCTTGATACCTCTGTTGCATGTCTTCCCTCGTCAGCCCTGGACTTCTTTTCCCTCTCCGCTGTTCTTCCCTTTGTTGTTTCCCTGACCCGCCCCTGTGCCCCCTCTCTTCAGCCCTTTTCGTACACTTCCTCCCCACGTACAGTATGCACGAGCGTTGAGAACTGTGTTTAAGCGTACGAATATTGATAATGTGTGAGCGGAGTTTAACGTAACATTTTACAGTCGTGTGATGCATTATGTACATTATTGTGTTAGTTATTGTGTTTACAAAGAAAGTTTGAATGTTACTGATACGCAAAGTCTGTGAGGTTTTATCTCTGATTATGACCACAGTCATCGATTCAAGATATGAACCAAGGGTTAATGGTTGTATATGAACAAAGTCTGCGATAATCCATCAACTGAATAGGATATTTAAATTCAGTCATTGGCTAAAGAAAAGAAAATAGAATCAAAGTTCTTTCAAAATAGTTATTCATTTTCATAATGCAGTATCAAACATATGCTATACGAATGAAATAGATAAAGATAATACGATAGATAACGGGTTTATAAGTGCCTATTCAATTGTATAAAAAGTATATTTTACGTTATTTGATTTTTTCAGTAGAAAGTGTCTGTCTGACATAATAATGCGAAGCCATATACCATATACCATAACAAAACGATAACTCCGTTAACCATGAACTCCTGAATTCTTTGATGATTAAGAAACACATAAGTCTTTTCCAAAAAT
>NW_020868325.1:416807-424307 GCF_003789085.1 Penaeus vannamei
TATATATTATATATATATATATATATATATATATATATGTATATATATATATATATATATATATTTATATATATATATGCTACAAATCCTGATTAGAATATTGTTACTGACATCATTAGACCCTCATTAAAAGATATTATTAGGCACATTTAAAATATATATTACAGACCCTGACTGATATTTTTAAAATGTTAGACCCAGATATAAACCATGTCCAGAGAACATAGAACTCCGAGTCGGAAACATTCCTTCAGATAAAGGCATTAAGTGGACAAAAAAGAAAATAGATTACTATATCAACTCAACCTTTTCAGAGCTCAAGCTTTCCTGAGTCCTACCAAAAGACGGCGCCCAGTGAAGGAGGACGAGTCCCTTTGCAACAGGTACCTGCGCACTCAAACCCGTCCCTCCCGAGGCTCCCCAGGTCCTCCGCGTCGGCCCCCTGCGCCTCCAACCCGCCCTTTTCCTCCAGGTAGCACTGACGATGTCATCCGCGAGAATCAGAAGCCCTATCCTACTCGTCCGCCAGAGGAGCTCCTAGCCCGAACCCGGCAGCTGAGAGGGAAAGCGGCCAGGGATGAGAATGACAGCCTCAAGTTGGGCACAACCAAAGTTCTCAGTGACACCTTCTGTGTTGCCTCCGAAGGTCGGAGCGCGGAGATGCTCCTGACGGAATACAGACCTCCAGCTGACAGCCACATTATGGTGCTTCCGCGTCCAAGGTTAGAGCGACGTAGTTCCATGCCGGATTTGAGGGATTTTCGTTGTGTTAGTTCCGCTGTTGTTTACGAGACAATTGCCACATTAGGTCGTCTAGGGGAGGCACGGGGATTGCTTGTGGTGCCGCCGAGGGAAAATGGCCCAAGCACCATTTCCCAAGTCGCTGTCCCAACACCAGATATTATGCTGGAAAAACAGAACAACGATAAAGCACAGACAACCCCGCAACAATGGGCTCGAAAGATGAATAAGTTTATCCATGAGGAAACCCAGGCAGTGTTACAAGCCAGCCCTCTTCTCGAAGGCCTCTCACCAAGTGGTCAAAGTGGAGCAACAAAGGGCAGGCGGACACAACGAAAAGAATGGATATCTAAGCATACCTCTGTCAAAACTTTACAGAAGAAAATTTTACCGAAGTCAGTGACAGATTCTTCTTCTCAGACAGATACCATCAGACCTATTTCCGCTGTACACCATCGCCGTAACTCTATTGGCAGCGAAGGTGCTGAATCAGTGTATTATGATAGCTTGGAGGAGGAGGACAGCAGAAGTGCTAGTTACAAGGCTGGCCATCAAGCATTTTATGTGCCAATAACTAGTGAAGCAGAAGTGGCCATCAACGCTGGACCCACACTGCCTGCCAGACTGTCAGCCCGGTTGGAGGAGAGGCGAGCGTCCACTAGACGCCATTCGAGGTCCGGTTCCCTTGGGGTCAGCAGCCTCGCCCTCACTGGCAAGCGAGTCCATCTCATAGATGAAGCAAAGATGGCTCAAATGATTGCAAGTGGGGAGGATACTAACGGATTTGAAGTACCTGAAAGTTTGCTTGAAACCAACGATGATATAGGGGCAGAAAGTGATTCGGACATCTTAGACAGTCCAAAAGTGAAAAATATGAAGAAGGACACATTAGTGTCTTGTTCCTCTGAGCAAGACACTGATACCTCACAGTCGGACATTGTACAGCTTTCCTCAACAAAGAATTCATCACAGCGAGGATCCTCAGAAGAACCACCAAAGGCCCATGGTGACCATGTCGTTCCAGAAACGGTAAATTCTCAGCCTATGACAGACACTTACACATCATTTTCTGATCATTCCAACTCAGACTCTTCTACCGAACCCTTAGAAGATATGCAGACAAAAAAGACTCCTGAGAAATCTGAGCAAAGTACTGCCGAACTGACTGCAGACCGGGTGAATGGTGAGCCTTTTAGCAACAGTGAACCAGAGTTTAATAATGATCAGGATGACAGTGGGAAGGAGACTGTCCCCCAAAGCAGCGAACAAAATGAAAACATCAAGATACAGGTGACTAATGAAAATGGCGAGGATGTGGATCCCAACACAGACACTGAAGTAAATTCGCCAGATCTTCCAAATGGCGATACAAACAATCCTATTAGTGAGGAAAAACACACTTTAAATGACAATAATCCTGACACAGAAATATCTGATCATTATGAATCAGATACTTTTCAATCAGGTTCCATGGATAACAGCATCAATGAATACATTTCTCCCAGAGATGTTGTGGAAAATCATAATCCGTCTATCCAGGAATCTGTTGACCTTCTTAGTGCTAGCGACAGTATAGAGGAAGTCAGTGAGAATCTTGTAAGTGAGACACTAGATGACGAAGCCATTCACAGCAATAGCAATGATATCCAAGAAGACTTAAGCAGTTCTTCAGTACAAGAACAATATGAAATAATCGGCTTTACTTCCAATGGAAAAGAAATGCTACTGGAAAGTGGATTCATCGACTGTGATGACCCAAGTTTGCTGCCAGAACCTCTCAGCATCAACTGCGATGAGATATCTCCAACACTCATTCAGACGAGCAGAGGTGAGGTGAACGATGCGGAAGCAAACGAAGAACTAGCTGAAAAAGATTTGAATTTGCAGTTACATAACCAGTCAGTTCAGCAGACATGTCCTACTTCTACCCTAGAAAAGGAAGAGACAGAAAATGAAACTGCAGAAGCAGAAACAAGTGAAATTACAGTAAAAGCTGATGGTGATGCAGAAGTGCCAAATACGGACATGACCAATTATTTTACAAATGAGAGTGAACTTCAAACATCAGATAATACTCAAGAAGATGCAAGGCAAAGCGTAACTGAAAATGTGAATGACGTTAATGTGGAAGAAACTAAGAAGGAAAACGCAGAAAACACCTTAGACGAAAGTGAACCACCAGACACCGAGATAGACAATGAAGAGTTGAGCGATGGCACAGATTCCTGGGATCGCGTGACTGTAGTGAGAGTATCTTCAGGCAGCACATCGGAGAGCAGGAATGACACTCCAGATATTGACAACGAAGGTACAGACACCTTGCAATCGTCTGCCGAGGAAGGCTCTAGGAGCAATGTCTGTCAGGAACCCCCATTAAGCCCTCAGGACCTTACAGCAGATGCCTTTAGTGCAACAGATGCAAGTCTTTTGGATGAAATTTTCCGCAACGCAAGTCCCCATGATGGCAACTGCTCTCCTGTGGACGAGAGCAGCTCCGGTCTCTCGACCATCGAAGAGGACGACGACGAGCACCTGGAATATGCCCAAGACGATGATCCGAACCCACTTCTTGAGGACACTGTGGTTGGGGAACAATCTCCCCCAGCAGACACGAAACTACATGAGGAAGAAAACAGGAATGTGTCTACAGAGGAACTGCACAGGGAAGAGGACAAAAGTATTTTAGTAGAAAAGGAGGAAGCACTGCTCTTGAAAAATGAAGATGAAACAAATGAAGTGGAGAACAAAGATGAAATCGAAAAGGAAGAAAATTGTATTCTTTGTGGAGGTGAAATTATTGTAGCACATGATGATGAAACTCTAAACGATGAAGAAGATATTGTTACTGACGTAGCAGAAAGTTCTCTACTTATAGTGGATACAGAAACCCCAACTGGAATGGATGCAGCGGAATGCATGCCTGAAATGGAAAAAGAATATGCTCAGGGTGAGGATGTTATTGTAACTGATGGTTTTAAAGAAGTAAATGCAAATGAGAAGGAAGGGGATATAACAGACTTGGACGAAAATGCCAGTGGCAATACAGCTGATGAATTAAAGGATACAAGTGTAACTGAGGGAGAAGCAGATACAAATACGACAAAAAATAATGAAGAGGTAACTTTAGATGAGCATGAAGCTAATATACACAGAGTTGAAGAAAAGTCTGATGTGGCTGAAAAAGTGTTAGGTATAGCCGAGACTGATGAAAAGGCAGATTTATCCTTGGCTGAGGAAGGAGTAGACTTAAGTGTGGTAGAAGTTGAACACGAAACATCTGTCGCTGAGGAAGAGGAAGACATAGTTGAAAACGAAAAAGAAGACATCGATGAAACCGTGGAGAAGGCAGAGTTCATCTTAGCTGAGGAAAAAACAGATATAAGTGTGGTTGAAGAAAAGGTATCTTTAGCTGAAGAGGGAGAAAATAAAGATAGGACGGAAGTTATTATGGCTGAGAAAGGAACAGATATAACTGTTACTGAGGAAAATGAAAATATTATTGTGTCTGATGGACTGGCAGATGTAAATGGGATCGAAGGAAGCCTAACTAAGACTGAGGAGGTAGAAGAAGTAACCGAAGATAAACCAAATTCATGTGCGCCAGAAGATCGAACAAATACAGCGGCGGAAGAATTAGATATCATTGTAGCTGAAGAAGAAGCACCTGTGGTCGAGGAAGATGCTGAAGTATCTATCTGTGAGGAGAAAGTCGATGAAGCTAAGGAGGAATTAAAAATTGATGACGAAGTAGAAGAAACTGAAATTATCACTGAAGAAGATATAACTGTGGCTGAAGCTGTGGTAAATTTTGCTGGGGATAAAGGAGAGGTTTCACAAGCAGAAGATGAAGCCGGAGTAACCATAATGGAGGAAGTGACAGAAGTTTCAGTGGCTGAGGACATGATACAAGTAACAGAAGAAACTCCAGTACCCGAGAAAGAGGCAGAGTTAACAATAGACGAGGAAGTAGCAAATGTTCTTTTGAGTGAGGGAGGAGAAGAAAGAGTAATTGAAGAAAATAATGGCAAAGATTCCGAAATAAATGAGGCCGAAGAAGTGGGAGTTACTCTGACAGAACAGGAGGCAGAAGCTTCAGTGATGGAGAAAGGCACAGATGGAGTAGCAAATGTTTTTATGGCTGGGGAAAGGGAGGAAGAGGAAATAACTATGGCTGACGAAGTAACGGATGTTTTGATGAACGAGGAAAATGAAGAGGAAATAACTATGGCTGATGAAGTAACGGATTTGATGAAAAAGGAAAATGAGGAGGAAATAAGTATGGCTGACGAAGTAACGGATCTTTTGGTGAAAAAGGAAAATGAAGAGGAAACAACTATGGCTGATGAAGTAACGGATGTTTTGATGAAAGAGGAACATGAGGAGGAGATAACTATGGCTGATGAAGTAACGGATGTTTTGATGAAAGAGGAACATGAGGAGATAACTATGGATGATGAAGTAACGGATCTTTTGATGAAAGGAGAAGAAGAGGAACAGGAAATAACTATGGCCAACGAAGTAGATGTTTTCATGGCAGAGGAAAACGAGGAAGAGGGAATAAGTCTGGCCGAGGAAATAACAGAGGCCACAGTAGACGAAGAAGAAATTAGCTTAACTGAGGCTGAGGAAGGTACAGATGCCATTGTGGCTGAAGAGGAGGCAGAAATTACTGTGACCGGAGAAAACCCTGCAATCGTAGTTGATGAAGAGGCAAATGAATTAGGAGAGCAATCTATCCCAATAGATGTGGAAGGCGACGATGCAACATTTTTTGAAGCCATCGGAGGAAATACTGAATGTAAAGAGAATGTAGAGGAGATAGAGCACAGTCACCCCTGTTTAGAGGGAGGTACTGAAGTCTTAACTACGGACGGTGCAGATCTTGGCGTAACAAAGGATATGCACGATGTCGATGAAGAAACGGTGACTGAGGAAATGCCAGAATCTATTTATGAAGAAGAAATTGACAAAGACAATGATGATGATACATTTTGTCTTTCAGTGGATAGACAAATCACCAATATTAAGGAGCCGCAAAACGATGAACTGGATCCAGATAAAGATATCGATGAAAGTCACGATGAGAGTATCGGCGATCTATTAGAAAACGACCATGACCTGATTGACAGAGACGAAGCATCCATAGCATCCCACCATGACAGCGATGGGGGCGAGTCTCTGCTGATGAGTGATGCCACGCTGGACACAACGGAGCCAGAGACCAAGGCGGAGTATGAGGAGATCTTGGGCAGTGTTCTAGAAACGGAAATCAAGGCAGAGTATGAGGAGCTTATAGGCAGCGAGAAGGAAACCAGTGATAAAGACATGTATGAGGACATGATAGACAGAGTGGAAAGCAGCATAGAAGAGAAGGTATATGTGACCGATAAGAAGGTATCAAGAAATTTTAATTCATTTTTAATGAAGTCGGGCGCAAGCAACGACATGAATCACACTAAAATTATGGAAAGTAGTGATATACAGCATGCGCAAGCAGCTTGGGAGAATGATGGCGAACTCAATGAAGGAAGTTCTAGTGATCACACCATCACACTAGGAAATCATGATGACAATGATGGACTCTCTGACAAAGAGGATTCCGCAGGAGCCCATGATGGTGACGAACAGGAGAGGAGTGGCAGTAATTGGGCAGCAAGCGTCAGCCAAGCTGGTGAGCAGACTGAATGCGAGGTAGGGTCGCTGAATGTCGATAGACAGGCTGAAGCCTGTGTTGATGCCCCTTCGAGTGCTTCCTCTGATGCCTCTCCTCGGGAAAGGAGCGAAGGAGACCACGGGGAGGCTGTGGCTGCTGCCAACTCGCCCTCATCAGATTCAGGTGTTGTAGAGATGGCAGGGAAGACTGCACACTCGCCTTCAGATGCTTCTGTAGAGGAAGTGGTTGCTGAAGATCACAATCCTCGCGGCCGTGACGCTCAGGATTCTTCCCGTAGTGAAGAATCTGTTCGCAGTGCACCGCCCAATCGAAGGACTTCCAGTAAGCAGGCCAAGGATCGAGCCAACCGAATCACCAGTGGGCGCCGCCGCTCCTCTTCTGGCTGTGGTCGTGCTTCTCTGGATGGTGGTGACGTCACGACCCTGCACGGCTGGACAACATTCACAGCACCTGGAGATAATTCTGACAATGATAGCTCAAAGCCACGAAGACGTCACTGGGAAGCTCCTACGAGCGACAGTTTCCAGAATCTCCCACCACAAGTGGACAGCGATGGAGCCTCCCTGAGCAGACACCGAATGGTCCAAGAATACCTGGACAGTCTTCAAAACCACCAAATATCCAAGGACGGGTCACCTCGTTGCACAGTGGGAAGCGGTCCCCACTCAATCAACGATTTTCCGACAGACAACGTGAGTGAATTGGACACCTCAGACTCTGGGGACATGAGTTACTCAGAACGGCTGCTGCGTGTCCTTGAGAGCCGTAGATCCCGGCGTCATCGCCCTCGCTCTTCCAACATCGACGGGGAGGACACGCCTACTCGGTATCGACCCTCTGCCCTCAGTGCCCTGGACGTCTTTCTAACAACGTTGTCGCGGTACCGAGGGGGGCAGCAGTTTGAAGGCGACCCTCCTCGGGATCCGACCCCTCCACCTCTCCCTCAGGATAGCGAGGACAACGTGACGGTGCAAGTGAAAACTGGGCCGCGGCAGCACGATGTCCGCGTCAGCTCAAGACGCCAGGTGCGCCTCGTGGTCAACGTGGGAAACCCCACAAGAGCCTCCGACTCGGGCTGTGTGGCT
>NW_020868325.1:436807-441807 GCF_003789085.1 Penaeus vannamei
TTGGGCGCAGGGGGCACAACCCCCTGCAATGGAAAGTCGTGTGAATAACCATGGTTATTTTCACTGTGGGTTATATTATTAGGGTAATTTTCTATATTACGTCCGCCGCTCTGACCGGCGCTCCGACATTGTCGCCCCTGCTATCGGGGCCAATTTTGCCACTAATGGGGGGTTTCCGTGCAATAAAACCTACATATTTGGATTGTACAGAGTGAGAGGATTCCAATGATACCAAAATTGTCGATATCGGAGAGGCGAAGCTAATATAGAAAATTACCAAATTCACCACCAAATGAAATACTTGAAGATTTGACTTTCATTATTTCTGCTATAGTTATTAAGAAAATAAGAATGAATTTTATAATATAGGAAAAATTACTCCTGGTGAATAGCCTAGTATATAATGATACATATATATTTGAGACAGGAATATTTTTATCTCTGGTTGCATTATTTTAGTGTTCTCAAATTATGTGAACTATTTCAAGGACTTTTTAAAATAGGACCGTAGCCTTAGCACTTTACTCTCTAGCAAGGGCAAAAAATCTCCATGTATGTTCGGGTTAAATAAAGCTTAGACTGATCTATATATATATATATATATATATATATATATATATATATATATATATATATTATATATAGATAATATATATATAATATATAATATATATATATATATATATATATAATATATATATATATATATATATATATATATATATATATATATAATATATATATATATATATATAATATATATATATATATATAATATATATATATATATATATATATATATATATATATATATATATATATATATATATATATATATATATATATATAAGTACCAGGGAAGTCTACAAGCTCTGTGTTGCCAGGTTATGTGTAGTGGTGTGTTGAGTGAGGCATAGATCATCTGACTTTGATAGATAATTGTTGGTTTTACATTAGGCAGATTATATTGTTTACACTTAATATTTGAGCTAGGTTTTATAGAGGAATTTTGTCACGGTCATACATCGACTAACATATCTGCTCAGAAGCCCTCAGTGCAGTCACCAAATCATGCACGCATCAGGGAAAGGGTTAAGTGGAAAAATATATATAATGTAGAATTTCCATTGCCTGATACATTGTGAGGATCTAGCTTGTGTCATTAATATCAGGATTTTCAAATCAGTTTTATGAACTTAATACCAAGTTTTTGTTTCTTTTATAAATTCTTACAAAGTTGAAGTAAGACAAATACATTAGATGCATAAAAGAGTAGTTGGTAATTAAAGTAATATTTGTATGAAGAAGGAATACTGCATTTACAATCATACTACTTTGCCAGAAGGGGATATGTTATCTGAGTACAGGAATACAAAATACCTTAGATACATAAAAAAAGAAATAAATTATTACTCAAACTTGGAGTGAATTTAAGCCTACAATATGTCTGACCCACATTTTACACCAACAGGCCTACTACAACTACCGAAGGAAAAGTACTTCAGGCTGGAGCATCGGCAATATCTTGCTAGACTTCACAGGTGGTTCACTCTCCATAGCCCAAATGTTCATCCTGTCTTACAATTATAATGACTGGGGATCTATATTTGGGGATCCAACCAAATTTGGACTTGGGCTTTTTTCAATCATCTTTGATATATTCTTCATGGTTCAGCATTACATTTTATATCGAGGGAATGAGGACTACCTGCGGGTGCTAGAGCCTGATTCCCAGGGTCAGAGGAATTCACTCACAGCATCTGTATCTTCAGCTGATTATGGTTCTACTGGAAATCACTAGCAAGCTTTAAGGTAAAATGGTGCTGTAAATTGTTCAAAAAATAGATTGTATTTTTCTTATTTGAACACAATATAGAAAGAAACAAAATTTGGTGTAATTATGCTAATTATTGTTAACATTGTTTTAGTTTCAAAGAAAACTATTTGTGTCAAGATTTTTATAACCATACTTGATGTTATTATAACATTTGATATAGACATACTTAAGTTTTATTTTATTTTATTCATGTATTAATTTCTTTAATTATGATTAGTAACAAGAATTACTAGTCTCTCTAGATGAACAGAATGATATTTTGATGATTGCAGGGAAATAAACACATAGATTGTAATAATCCATATGTTCTTGTTGATGTTTAGAGTTGGTTTGTTCTATCTATAATTGAATGCTTTATTAGGCTTAACTGGAGTAAAATAACTCATTGTGAGATTCCAATGCTTAAATGCAGTGCATACTAGCAGTAATTTAAAATAGTAGATGGAAATTATTCAAATAGAATAAAATATTTTGTATTACAATTAGCATTACTTTATTTGCTACAAAAATATCATAAGATAATGCAAGTTATCATACTGTGGCTAGTCTGTATGAGGATAGCGTATTGTGGTTCAGAATCCATTCACAGCCAGTGGTTTGATGTTTTATGTAACTTAAATGTCTCGTTTATTTTGCTTTTAGATTTAGAAGTAGATTGATTATAGCAAATGTAATAAAAATGAATTATATTAGTGAATATAATGAAGATTTATTATATTAGTAAATATAATGGAGATACTTTTTAAGGATTAATCTAATGTCAACAGAATTTACATAGGCCTGAACAAGTATTTAGGTTTCAAAGGTGATGTTCTGATACCTTTGATATATATAGTGAACACCTATTATTTGTATCTTTTTTTCTTGCTCCTTGTTTTCATTACTTATTTATTATGCGTACATCATACATTTTCACTCTTCCTTTTATTTCCTCCCCCTGTTTATTTCTTGTGGTTTCCATACTCCGTATCACTTGTGTTTTATGGAATGTATCTTTGAATTTAATAATCCAGAAAAATAACCCTTGCATTCAAATAGCTTAATTAAGCAAACAATATATGAAAATTAGGATAATTTGGTCACATCTTTTAACCCCCAAAAAAAGAAAAATCTCATATACATTGATTTTGTCCTGTTTTTCTGGGCACAGGGCAATGCATTTTTTTTTTTTTTTTTTGGTAGGAGAGAGTATTATAGTTGTTAGATAAGCTGAACAAAGAAAAATTTACCATTTGACTATTAGTGTTTCCTTGAAAAGATATAAAGAAAATTTATTTACCTTTTATGTCAACTAATTTGAATGGTTGTGATGTGTACTTACATGATTGATTGATTGATTCACCCCCGCCCATATGTAAACGTGTGCATTTGCATATGTACACAAATACTTATACTTGCTAATATATATGCTTATGTACACTTACACAAGCAAACACATATAGAGACAATAGATAGAGAGACAGACATATAGGTAGTTAGATAGAAACAGAAAGATGTAGTTAAATAGATTTTTTTTATATTTGTATATACATGTATCTATCTGTCTATCTGTTTATATATTTAACTCCACGGTGACAGATGACATAAGAGCCAGTGACTCGTAAACACGTCATGACTTGCAGCCGATGGGCCGCCTGTCCACAGCTTAGACCTAGCCGCAAAATCTAGACTGCTAGAAATATTACATTACAAATATATCATGCCCTGTCATTATTGGGATTTTCTTTTCTTTACACATACACCACACCACACCACATGCCTACGCATACACATACACATACATGTATATATCTTTTATTTTCAATATAAAAGAATTATGGCTGTTTTTATAATGTAATTGAAACAAATAACAGTGAATACTTGTAACCTCTAGTGAACTAAACTATTTGTTTATCTGTATCAGGCAGACATGTCTGTACGTTGTAACAGTATTATATAAGGTTAAGTACATTATGATTAAGGATGAGCATCAGTGTTTTGTTGTAAGGAAAGTTCTATAACTTTCTATGGTTCTGTTGTAAAGAAGAATGTTTATTGTAGTTGATTTTCAGGATACCATTTTATGAATTATATAAAACTATATTTATTTCTTTAAGAGGTTTTATTTTGTGTGGAAAAAAATGTATACTATTTCTGCCGTGAAGAATGAACAGTATCAGGAAAATTCACATGTGAGTGCATGTCAGACACTTATGTATTTGTGATTCAACAAGTAAATCCAGGAAAAAAATATCATGCTAACTTTGCTCTACCTGTAAACATTAATATGGCTCTACACCATTCTTTTGGTGATTTGTGAATAAGTTATTGAAGAAGTATATTTAATAGACTCTTGAATATGGCTTTGCATAAGGAAATTGATGCAGTTTGGATTTTTTGTTACTTCTGATTTTACCTGTGATGATCTCAATTAGGCTTATGATTTATATATAAATGTACATTTTTTCCCTTGTTCCTCTACATGTTGACTACTGGTTATACAAGTGAATTCACTTCTTCATATTTTATTGTGGAACTTTCCTCAGTGTATGAGTTCAACTTAGATTGACAAGTACATAACAGACCCATTTCACATTACAATCACCTAAAGATACTTTTCATCAGAGAATTATTTAGAAGCTATATATACACAACTAATAAAAGGTTATTGCCTCTTCTTTAGACAGACACACTCATTATAATTCACCATTTTTATGCATCTCTCACTTTTTTTTGGGGGGGGGGCAGTATTAGTTGTGTGTATTTGAGCAAATTAAATCTGACAACTTGTGTGTATTGTTTCTTCTAAAAAGTGGAATTGTTCTAGGGTAGCTAAAATTTGAAGAAGTAAATCTTTGATTTAATAAGATCTGTGCAGCCTCATTATTCACCAAAAGAGAGGAGACAGAACTTGAATTTCCTTTATTTTTTCTTATTTTTTAGATTATATTTATGTTTTGAAGTGTGATATTTTCAATATTCCTAGATATATTGTCTTACAATTATCCATTCATTTAGCCTATTTTGTTATTAGATATAATTTTAAGTTATATGAACCAGATTACTATTCCATACAAAGTAGAATTTTTATAGTTGTGTTTGATAATTTTGCCATCTTAAATTACAAGATTATAAGAACTATGACATGTAGTACCTGTAGAAGCACGTGTATGCTCCCTCAAAG